>JAOVVB010236899.1:0-22970 GCA_028570985.1 Heterobranchus longifilis | reverse complement strand
TTATGGAAAAGGATACATTTGACTGTGTTTTGGCTGACTCAGATATTCAGTAGTATTTATTAGAGCCAGAGTATACGGCCGAAGAAATGCAGCGAAGAGAGGCCGAGGCTGCGACAGGGAGGATACGGCCAGCGGGGACCGTCCAGAACCTGAGCTGCCGAGAGCAAACACTGACTGGCGGTGCCTTTGCTCAAATAGCCAACAGAAACTGAATCATTCTGCTACAATGAATTCAGTGTGAGCAGTGTATGTTGGATGTTGTCGCCGACGCCAAACACTAGAGAGCCTGTGTGTGCGTTACTATGCATGAAAGTTTTAGACTACTCCTCACTTTTTGGTTGGTCTGGACGACCCAAATACAGATCTGTACTGTACATATGAAGTCGATAGAGGATTCTCAAACAACTCAAAGAAACAAGTCACTCCTTCCGCTTCATCATTTTATAGATGCTTATAATGTCCAAATTGTCTTTTCCCAGTCACTAATCTATCTTTCTTATCCGCCAGCAATAGCTGTACCTCCAGTCTGTGGCAGAGGGAGACAAAGTGCACTCCCTGACCTTACTGCCTGAAAGGACATTAGAAGTAATGATACCTCTTCAGACATCACAAGAAATCACTGCTCTGTTACCCACAGACATTATTCCTCACATACCAAACAGCCCTCAAACTCATTTCTGTCTATCCTACGTACAGAAGCCCGGTATAAGCAAATGTGCTAACGCACTCCGTCCATCACACTTAAACTATATGACCCATAACAACCCGGGTGAGTATCTCTTTCTGTCTGAAACACTTCCATTTGTCTTTCTTATCCCTGAGGACCTGTGTAGTGGTTATGTGTTTATGGAGATAATATAGCTTTACAACTGCCAGTGAGCTTTACTGGGTTTAGTGATGTACATCAATTACTTTGCAAAATGTGTGAGCCTGTTGCTGTATCCTGACATAGCTTTAATGAGATATACTCTCCACCAGTGTTGGGACTAACTGAGTAACTCCGTTACTCTGGGCAGTACCTAGTACTCTCACGCATTACTTTTTAAATTAAGTAACTAAATTAACTTTACTGAAAGGTTCGTTACTGCGTTAGTTAGGGAGTCCGATACTCTGCTCATGTACCTGCATGCAACGTGACACTCACCTCTCGTCAGAGTAGCAACATCGGCAGTGTGGAGATATTTTAAGATAAAAGATGATGACAAAAGTAGAGCAGACCGCAAACTACAGCTGGGTACTTGGCAGCAGGTAATGTTAAAGCTATATGAGCTAAAGTGGTTGTATTACACTCAAAAGGATTACAACAGCAGTCTGCAGCGTAAAGACACAGCTAACACTTAGCTTACCTGTGTAACAGTTAGCCTGCAGCTGTACCTCTCCACTGCTGGAGTTGGAGATGACGGAGAAATAACAGAACTGCAAAATCCTCCTGCGTCCTACCGGTGTGGCAACAATTGCCTTCTGAGCTATGTAAACAAACAACAAACATATGGTAAACTCGTGAGAAATAAATACATTTTAAAAGTAACTAAAAAGATACTAATCACAGTAATGCATTACTTTTTGGTGGAAGCAACTCGTAAAGTAACTGAGTTACTTATTTAATGAGGTAACTTGTAACTATAACTAATTGCTATTTTTCAGTAACTAGGACAACATTGCTCTCCACAACAGTATTACATGTTTTGTCTGAATTGACGAAGCTCGCTAAGCCCCTCTGTTGAATAGCAATTGTTGCTTTGCAACTGCAGCTAGGCACGGCAGGTCTGTCATGCTTTGGATTTCAACTCATGTTGAAGTGAGGTGCATGGGGCTTTAGTAAGAGCGATGCTCTGCATCTAAAGAGTTTGAAGGGTGGTTTCTTTTTTATAGCCTGACATGACACATATATAGTATATAGTATAGTATTCCATCACTGTGTGAGAGCAGGCCCTGCATGCTACTATAGGTTTGCCAAGGTATTAGTCTTCATACTGCACTACACCGCACACTACAATGGCTAATTAGCTCTACACTGCAATACAAACCATGCTGCTCCTTTATTTACATGTCTTGTAAATGGATAATCAACTGGGGAGGATCATAGACAAATGGACATAGTCTCTGTGACGTCACCCATATGTTTCTGAAGAGCCAAAATGTTCAACGTGGGTGGCATCGGTCCTCGCCATCTTGGCAGAGCCTGATGCTGCCTAACACCCGGCTAATCCAAAGAAGGGCAATGAGGCGGAGCATGGACAGAGCTGAGGTGGGCCAAATGAAGCCTGCAGTCTATGCTAGCCACCTGTGACGGCACCCACCTGTCACTCAAAGTGCTATGCCCATAATTTTGCATAACTTAAGCCATAATATAATTTAAACAGGTGAGTTATATAAAATTCACCCCCTTATAGTTGTCATGAACGGGGAAACTATCTATAGAAATCAAAACCGTTGTACTCGGCTGTAAACATATTTATTTATGCTGTAAAGCTGGGCATTTTAACATGGGGGTCTATGGGGATTGACTCGCTTTTGGAGACAGCCTCAAGTGACCATTCGAGGAACTGCCGTTTTTGGCACTTATGCATTGGCTTCATTTTTCAGCCATGGAGGTTGCTGCTTGGTGAGGATGCTGACTTTTTTCCTGGAATATGTAGCTCTCAAGTGCATATTTGAGAACTTTTTTTCCATTGCTCTCATTTTAAAACATAATTGGAAAGATTGACAGGCATAGTGACAGTACCTGAGGGAGGCGGGGCTTCACAAATTGTCCTGGTGGTCCAGCAGGTCTACTTGAGACATGGAGTTATCTAGAGCCCGATCTGACTCTCCCTCCCTCTCTTGCTCCTCTTCCAGCTGTAACAGACACAGAATAAAGTAGGTGACCAGTGAACTACAGAGAGCAAACAGTGTTATCCAGTCTCCTCCAGACCTGGCGGCATGCGTCCCTGATAGCATCTAGTACTCTATCAATGACAGACAGGGTGTGGCGTGGCAGACCCAAGGGTTTGGGAGTGAATGTACATAATGTGTATATCTTGATGGATGTTGGTGGTGGGATGTAGGGGGGCCTGCTGGACAAACACTCAAGGTGATCTGTCAGGAATGGAATGGAAATGGCCGGCCATAACCTTAGTTCACCTATACTTTGGACTTTTTGTGAATGGGACAAGTGTCACTCTCTAATGACTGAAAATAACTGCAAAACCCCATACAATAAGGGTAGAAACATGGGCCATGCAAGTACGCGGAAGCACATGACAATGCCTGGCACAGCTGGCGTAAATGGGCCTCCCTGGTGAACATAATGAACGTGCGCTCTTACTCACCGATGGAGTTAACAAACATCAGTCCTCACACGGCAATATCAAGCTAATCAGAGTGTTTCCATGACCAGAACTGTAAACAAACATTGCATCTGTGGAGGAATGTGTACTGCTGTCCTTTTTACACAAAAGGAAGAAAAAAGAAAACATAAATGATGGGATGTGTGTCGGAATGAAGAGGTTACAAC
Organism: Heterobranchus longifilis; assembly: GCA_028570985.1. Classification (NCBI taxonomy): domain Eukaryota; kingdom Metazoa; phylum Chordata; class Actinopteri; order Siluriformes; family Clariidae; genus Heterobranchus; species Heterobranchus longifilis. The sequence continues at coordinate 19,474 of JAOVVB010236899.1, read as the reverse complement.
ATATCAGAAATATGCCGACGTACATGCAGCGAGAGTTTCGTCAAACTGGTCAGCTGTGGTTATTTTCAGCTTAAGTGAACCCAAACAGAAGCGGTCAGCTTCCTTTTGTTGTTTCATGCTATAGCACGCCTAGCAGCAGTGCTCAGACTGCAGCTCGCGATTGCGTTGCATTATGATTTTCAGGTGACACATTCCAGAACGCAACAACGTGTGAAATTGATCTTGCGTAGCTCAAAGCATCTGCATTCACGTACTTGCCTGGAGCATGTTTTGGCCTTAAGCCCAGTTCAGACCAAAGATTTGCAACGAGACGAGTGGAAACTTGCAACTACTTGCAATGTGCTAGTCTGCAACGTTCTGAAACCTGCCAGTTTACACCAATGCGACTAGATGAGACGGTGTATCATCCCCATAGCAACGAGTTTCTGTACATCCATTCTAACTTCCGGCTGTTCAGGCTTTTTTTGTAGCTGGATATAATATAGCGTCTTAAAATATGAATGAGGATAGTGCAGACCATTCTCATTCTCAACTCGTCAAACACCGCCACCTTGTCACGGCCCTCTGTGTCTGATACCGACGCGCAAGGCACCCTTTGGCGTCTGTATGAGACGCACTGGGCTTCAACTAACTCCAATCCGCGACAATATTAGACGCCCAGAGCAAGTGCTCCTGAGGTCATGTAATGTGTATTTAGAGTGAGAAATCTGTTTAGGGCAGGTGGGAGGGGTGATGGATGGGTCAAACAGAAACAGGACTTTGATCCAGGAGACCGCTGTTCGTGTCCCGTGTGAAACCAAAAACCTTTTTCCTAAACTTACCCAAGTGGTTTTGTTTGTATTCAGAACATAAACCATGTGTCCCATGTGTTTAAAACTGTGACTGTGAGTGCAATATTTTGACGTGACCATGAGCGTTATATTTTGACCTGTAGGGCTACCCATTGCATTCAATAGTGACACCAAGGGGTGGGGTCCTAACAATGCGTCCATATGTGCCGAGTTGGGAATGAGAATGGGTTGGATAGTGATAGTGAGATATTTGCTACAGTTGCATTTCTAGCAGTTCTGAAAATAACAATGCTAACGGTGCTCTCTTTCTCGCTTGTTGAGCCTCCGTTCAAAACTCTGCCACATCAATCAGCTGACAGTTCGACCAGCTAATTTTGCTACAAGCTAATCGCCTGTTGAAACAGGTGACATGCCATACGTTCTAAAACCAGCCACTGGTGACTTGACAAGCAGTTCATACCACTGCAATGTTCTTTTGTCAAAAACTTTTGTCTCGTCCCGAATCTTTGGTCTGAACTTACTCAGACTTCTGACAATAATTCTTACTGTATATAATGAACAACAAAATATTCAGTAACTCTAATTAGTTGTCATGCAAATGTAATCACTGCAGTAGTACCAATACTCCAACCTGTGTATTGTTTAAATCATTTGCAGATCAGTCTACTCTTGGCAGTGTTTGCTTCTCACCCAGCGACTGTCATAATGATAATCCCAGGGCCTGTAATCTGTAGGACTCAGTTTCTCAACAGTGCCACAGTCTGTACTTGCAGATCCCTCCGTGTACTCTGACACTGACACTCGTCCTCAGCGAGCACTTCTGCCTCGGCTTTTGATCTACTCTTCAATTACACCATGTAGCAATCATCTCCACATCCCAAAGACGGTGATTGAAGTTAAAAGGATTCACACTGATAATTTACCAACACACTCAGCTATGTTAGGCAGCCACATTTCAGAAAGCTGAATTTTAAGGGAGTTTACAACTTGGTTATTTTTTATCCTTTAATCTATAATTGTGGATATGAATTTTTCCGGTTAATTTCCATGCCCTACAGTTGTACCTGCACTGGGCTACATACTTTAACATGCAGAGCTATACAACGCTGTGTGTTTTGGTTTATGATGACACCCTCAGATTTACATGACAGCTAAGTGCTCGGAAATGGGGCCCCTGTTCTGAACATCTACACACTTTCCTTTCTGTGACAGGTTTTTCCAAAGGTGCAAAGGTGAAGAATGAGTGACTTGAAATCTATTGAAAAAGTCAGACCTCTTCTTGAGGTAAACACTAGACTAGGGTTTAGCATACGGACATACAACACATGACAGGATTAGCACCTTTGTAGGTATTGCATAAGGATTAAGAAAAGTGTGATCCTGCCATTGGTTCCTATGTTCAGCTTTAAAGGAATAAAATATTAGGTACATAAGTATTATTTTTGGTTTATGATAGTAGTTTATTCAAAGCTTAATTGTTGAGATAGGGTATAGTGATCTTGCTCAAAATAGTCAATGGGATCCACAGGACAGGCTTTACAAGTCCAGTTAAACCAAATTATCTGAAGCACTTTTCTGGAACTGAAAAAACAGTTGATCTTTGCACCCCTACAGTCATGTGTTAACATATTCTGCACCCCACTTCAGGTTTGTACCCTTCAAAGCCCATATTTCAAGACAAAATGTGTCAGAAGTAAAAAGTCTTGGTGTCATTTTGGACTCTGATTTTTTAGCTTTGAGGCCATTCTTAACAAAGCAGGATGCCGAAAAACGGATTTATGCTTTCATTAGCAGGTTTAGTTAATAATTAATTTTTATCTTTTTTCTAACACCAGTTTTACTACTTGTATTTCTCTGACTTTTTATTGGATGATTTATTCTAGTTGTATGAACTTATTTATCTTGTATATGTTGCCTTTTCTCTATTATGTTTTGTTTTTAATGCCATACTGTAAAGCACTTTGAGTTGCATTTTATGTATGAAAGGTGCATATAATAAGCTGCCAAGGGCCCATTCTAAAGACTTTGAGAAATATGGCCTCCTTTTTACACATGAGAATCCTTTCCTTTGCATCTTTCAGGACCACATAATCCATTGTGGGCTGTTTAATGGACGGTTCAGGCAGTCCTCGTCAGCTCACAGAGTCTGGAAATGTAATGTTCCCACATCATATTTACCAGATATTTCACTGGTAAAAACACATGATCTGGACCAATGGAAAAGGAACTGCAGGATGTACATAATGGAATCCAGTCCAAACCAGCTTGAGATAGTCAAAACTTCTGAAAGATCTAAAACGAATAGACTCTCCATATGCTCATGATGGGGCGCATTGTCAACAAAAGAGCCATTTATTGCCATACCTCTCACACACATAACCATCCTGTCCACCATTGTTGGGCTGTTTAATCCATAGACTAAGTCTGTGGTGGATGTGCTCAATCCTCCATATCATCCACAGCCACCATTATTCTGAGCTGTTCTTATTTATAGTCCACTAAACATTGCCACCAACAGTTTTCACTATGGATTAAGGCTAAATCCATGGGATTAGGATGATTCAGCATTTTAAGCGTGCTTTATAAAGGGCCTGTTGGGCGTTAACCTCAAGTGTAATCAATGCACAAGACAAAACGGCTTTAGTTTTGGAGATTGGGAGGGGTGAATCGCATGATAAACACCCACAATCTTCGCTATAATGAATGGAAACTTAATGTGTGTGCTTCTGAGGGGATTATGAGATTCGTGATTTGACCACAAAAAGAACATTCCCGGGCTGCTGAGGAGCTATGACTTGGATAATATTTTCTTTTGTATATCTGTTATTAATTACAACGTATTAAGCAAGTTTTAACAGAGAATGTAATTGAAAGGGAGCATACAGGGGAACTCCATGACCACCGACTGATTTAACTATTACGAATAAACCTAAAAAGATTTTGATTTCTACGAAAGGAATTTTGTTATTTTCATGTTTATGCTGATATCAAGTGGACAGGACAGGATTCAACTGATATTTCTGGATAATTTCCATGTGAATGAACTATATATTTGTGTTACATATTATTTCAGCCAACAAAGAGCAAACAGGCCACCCTAAGCAAAAAAAAAGTTAGTTTATGTCAATGTGTCAACCCCCTTTATTTCTCTTCTTTACTCTTTCCTTGGTGTAGCCCTTAACCTCATCCATCAACGTGTCGTAACAAGTTTTCAAGAAAAAGTGAGGAGCAAATAAGGTGGAGCATTGTTTTATAGTTTGAAGAATAAACCACCTGTGGCAGTCTTTTGTCATTTGTGAGCTGAGAATATTCTCAAGGCCTCAAAGCTGAGGTCTAGACCTGCTTTGAAGTCTTAGAGGAGCTCATTGTGAGAGATGGGAACAACCACTCCAATCCGCCTCGGGTTATTTATCCAACTAATGACTGGTATTTTCAAGAGTATTACAGGATGACAATACAAGGGGAAATCCAAGAAAAGAGAGATCAGAAAACCTTCAACAAATTAGGAATTTGTAAACCATTAAAAAAATCTGCTTTTGTATGCAGAGACCTCGGCAGATTAGTGTCCCAGCCCACCTGGGGTCGAAACCCTCTTCGCGTCTTTAAACATCTCAAAGAAAAGTTCCTCTCGAGTGTTTTGGCATTTCTCATGGAAACTTGCATGGCACAAGTAAGAATGAAAAGGGGGAGAGACCAACTCAGATGTCAGTGACTTGACCTTTGACTCCTCGCTGGCTGTGGGCAGCCAATCAGAGTCTGCTATTGTCAAAGAGGAAACCTATCATTATTTTCCCTCTCGGAATCAAAAGATAAATTAACTAGCAAGCCTTGTTTGTTTTCTTCCACTCATCTGTGTATCGAGGTTCCTACTTGGTTGTTAATGTCAGGGGAATGTTAGCGATTGCAACACATGTGTTGGACTCTTTGTGGCTGTGAAGCTATGGATTAGCACTGACGAGCGTTGGATTACAGGGTCCCTGCTGGGATGTCAAAGGGCCACGCTGGCTCTTTTCACCTCCGCCCTCAGTGGAGCAAAGCATCAGTGGCAGGGGTTACCTACCATCAATGATTTGCTTCAAGAAGATCAGAAGGCCTTTTCAGCATTCAGGGTCACTATTGACCTGCAGCAGCCCCCCCATTCCCATGAATTACGCCCCAGTTATATCTTGGCGAGTCCACACAAAAGGATCCCCCATAGAAATCTGGATCCAAACAATGGAGGTTATAGGCTCAACGAGCACCACCGTGCAGTTTAGAGCTTTGACCGCAGGGAAGTAATGCATTGTGTACATACTATACAAAGTGGCAGGTCTCATTATAAAACACACGTTTGTAGCAGAAACATTTAAATGCATGAAAGCTGTAAACTACCAAAAATACAAAAATAAAATACAAAAAAATACTTGCTATAATTTGATTAAAACATAGTGTTTGCTGAAAGTAAAACCACCTTTTGATTTAAAAACAAATCTATGTGGTGGAAGAAGTATTCAGATCCTTTACTTAAGTAAATGTACTACTACCACACTGTGGACATACTCCACTACAAGTAAAAGTCCTGCATTCAAAACCTTACTTAAGTATTATCTGCAAAATGTACTTAAAGTATCAAAAGTGCAGTGAAATGTTCTCTGTCAGTGTTTTACTATGATGTTTTTGGATTAATATTACTGCTGCATTAATGTGCATGTTGCATTTTACTGCTGTGGATGCTTAAAGTTGTGCTTTAACTACTTTATATATTGCTGGGTAGTTTAATCTACAGCAATGCATCATATTCTATAAGATCATGTTTGAAGTGTCGCTGTCATGTGAGAAGTTTTCACGGTGTCGGAAAAACAGCCGTTTTCACCTTTGTGACGATGCATTTTTCAGCTGATCCAAGAGTGTTTTTAAATAGTGTATTCAGCTTAAGAAGAAGGAGAATTCCCTCAGCCCATAAAGGAACACTTCATCAGTTTATCAGAAAAATTTAAATGATATATGTGCTTTTCACTGGACAGGAAGGGGACGATGAAATGATGATGATGAAACTTCTGAAAGTAATAAAGCTGTCAGACAAATGTGGAATAAAAAGTACAATATTTGCCTCCGAGATATAGTGGAGTGGAAGCATAATGTTGAATAAAAAGGAAAAAAACTCCTGACTCTCTACTTAAGTACAGCACTATACATACTGTATTATAACTGTTTGGGCATTAAGCCAGGAAAGTGCTGTTAAAATAGATTCCAAACTTTTGATAAGGATGGAAACAGTCAAGATGAGGACTTGCAACAAGCCAATGAGCATGCGCCTACAGAGATAGTGGGACCCTGGCCAACATAGACAAATTCCTGCATGGAAGAGAGTATAACTTTCAAAACTTCAGACCAACTCTCCACCGACTGTGCCATGATAGATCGACATGACCAGATAATTCAGCAAACGTATCTTAACAATATGCAAACCAGATTAACTAAACTGGAATCAACATCTATAACCAAACAAAATGAAGCACTTAAACTTAAACTAAAGACAATTTGTAAAACGGGTTGAAATAACCTTAGTTTAACAGGTTTACCTGGAGAAGCAGAAGGTCATCACACCCTCGCATCATCCATTAATCTCAGTGAGCCAATGCCAAATGTTTTTGTTTGTTTTTTTACCATGAAACATGTCCTCAGGAGAATGTGTCCTCATACACAATGGCCTATAAGATTAAAGAAATTAAATTGTGACATTCCTAGAAAACAATGTACTTATGTACTTCCAAACTTGCATATTTCCAATGCCAAAATAAAAGGGTCTGCATCTGTAACATTTAGCAGCAGCGTGGCCTTGAGGAACTTGCCGTCAGCACAATTGAAAGTGGAAACAGATTGCTAAAAGGTTTCAGTTGTTGATTTTGATCGACACTCAGGCACGTCACACACATGGCTAAATGCTCATCCTCGTGTAATCGCTGTTTTTTTCATGTCTTTATCAAGACAAATTAGCAGCAGTTGGTATTTCAGAACAATCAATATCATTTTCATTAACTCTGTTTTAATATTTAATGAATGAATGAATGAATGAAGACATGCTCATATTAAAATGAAATGAATATACCTCAAAGTTTGTGTCCATGTGTCTTGCCGTGTTAAATTCAGGTGCTTGCGTGCATGGCTTTCATGACTCGTGGCTTTTTGCCAGATGTCCCAGAATACACCCGACTAACAAGTAGCCTTCAAGCAGTGGAGATGCCAGGGGAGGCTTTTTTTTCTCATGCTGGTACGCTCGGCTGGACAGATAATTTTGGGATAGTGGCCAGAGATTTTTGAGGGAATATGAGAGGGCAACCTCCTGCAATCAGGCAGTGTCGCTGACCACTCGAGTGCAACGCAACAGCGAGCTGCCACTCAAGATGCCGCCAGATCCCTCTTTAGAAGTAGACTCCTGATGAGCTGTTGATGCGTGTGTGTGTGTGTGTGTGTCTGCATGTGTGTGCGTTTCATGGGCCCATGGAAAAGACTGGACGAGCAAACAGCTGCTACAGATATTTTCCTGGATGTGCTACAACCCACAGAAGAGAAATGAGGAGGCAATTACAACTTGCTGTTCAAAAGTCAGTACATTTAAATACCAAATGACTTCAATTTCTGGTTGACTTGAGACATATTGCCTCCCATTATATGAACCCCCAGTCATTTGTAAGTGCTGCACAAAATTACATTTGTTTTCTAGGAATGTCACCATTTCATTTTTTTTTAATCTGATTTCACATTTGATCCATATCCAGTTTTATGCATGCATGTGTTAATGTTGACCACATTGGTCAATTATAGGTAGTTGCAAGCCACTACTGCCCTCTATGTGTAACATAGGTAACTACAGTCTCCTCATTTGAACAAAAGCAGCATACTAAACATGCTACAGCGGGAATGCAGCTATAAATGATCTGATATCATAGCAAAAAAAAAAAACATTCCAAAATGAAAGCTGATAAAATGCTGTAGACTCCCAGGGGGGGTTTCCTTTAAAAAAAAATACATTAAACTGGCTCAACAGGGTTCCAGTTTTCGAGGAGACTCCCTGCAGTGAACGCTCAATGTCCATCAATGACACACTGCTAAAAGCCTTGTATGGACAGGCAGTGGGCATACAGACATACATTTAAGCTCCTCTATTGGACCCTGATGCTGTGCCCATACCCCCTGTTGCTCCTCTCTGTCTCCCCAAGCGGGTCCTCCCATTCATTTGGCTCATTTGAATTCCAACATGGGAGACCTCTGATGCGCCGGGTGAACTGTTACACTACACGACGAGACTACTAATTAATCACAGCGACTGTACACATTGCCTCTGTGGTGTTGACTTGTGAACATAAATCTGCCAGTTCTCATCTAATGAGCTGGATGCACCTGTCTGAAGCCAGTAATTACTCAAAGCAATGCTTGCGGACATACATTAGAGGGTGTTTTGCTTTGCCATCTTATTTTAGGTGTTAAACAGTTAATTACTTAGTAGCCTTAGTGTTCAGCCTGTTTGCACAGCATAGAGATGAACACACATTTGCTATGTATGATCATTACAGTGGAGATACAGAGCTAAGCTTCTTTTTTATTTGCTTTCCTATGTCATTGTTCCTCAGTACCCTGCATTATTTGTTATATGTACTTGGGTCTCCCTTGAAAAATAAGATCTTGATGGGACTCAATTGATTAGGTAACAGTCTGTGGCAATTTTTCAAAATTCCAGAAAATTGTTCTATAATGCTAACTACACTCAACAATGTGAAAAAAATGTTGCCTGCAAAATAAAAAATTACATTTAAATGGTTTAATATTAGGAATATGTCTTTCTATTGATGTTATTTTCCATTTTCATACACAACTAAACATTTATATGTTTCTTTTGTTGTATGAACTGAGTAAGATATGTCACTCCCGACACTTTGGATTAACATCTTAGTCTCAGCTCTAAAAATCGTGTATTTATTGTGCAGAAAACAGAATATTTTGGGCTCCGGATAAACAGAAGAGACGTTGGGGATTCAGGTAATACCTTCAAAGCCTTGGTTTTTGAAAGACTGATAGAAAAACATTTCTCTCTGTGGCACAAATGTAATGATAATAGAGCCTAGATAATAGAGTATAGAGCCTCTCTTATCTTGCCTACTGCACCAGCTCTCATCTCATCTGTCCTTGTTTACCCTGGAGGTTTCCTGAACATCATATGACTTCCTCTGATCACTTCCTCCACCTGCAGAGTTTCTCCCTACTGATTTAAGCCACTCTGGCACTTCTCCCGCCTCTGCCCTTGTTCCTAAACCGCGGGGGACCTCCCTTTCTGCTCTCCCTTGCAACTTTCCTCCCTCCCTCACTATCAGAGCCCCTCGCCCTCCTTCTTCCCTCCTCTCTCTCATAGTTAATGCCCTCTCTTCTGTTTCCTCTTTACACTTTTCTGTTTTGCTCCTTCGTCTCTCTCACACTGTAACGCTCTCTTGCTCTTTTTCTTTACTCCTCTCTCTCTCTCTCTCTCTCTCTCTCTCCCTCCCTCCCTCCTCCACATCAGCTCACTCCATCTCCCAGCTCACCACAGGAGAGCCCAGAGTTTGGCCTTCCTCCCTGTCTCTGCGTGTGAACTGTGTGTGTGGTGTTGGGAGCCTGCCACTAGGGTTAGAGGAGGCATGCAGGAGACGATTATGCACTTCAAAGAATCTCCTGTGCACAGGTGCGAGGGCTATCCCACACCAGCAGATGCAATGACACCACATAGCATTAATCTGAGAGCTCCGTGGCTTGCGGTTGCGGGGCCCTGTCAAACATAAGGCTCCTTTACGTTACAAATATTACACCCAACTGCTCACCCCCTGTGGCTTGTGTTTACAGCCCAATGTAGCACACGCACGCACGCACGCACACACACACAGAGGGCAGGCACATCCTAGAACAGAGGTGTAGATACACTTTCATGAAGTCACACAAATAAATGCACACCCCCCCCCCCCACACACACACACACACACAAACACACAAATATGTTTCACGACAAACAACCACTGATGAGTGCCCATTAAAATCATAAATTCAGGATTATGTATTTGTGAAAGCCTGTATCAAACATCGGGAATAAAGAGGATATACACACTCTTGGCCACCACAATTGCAGTAATGGCTCTCATTATGCCGTTCCATACAAAATAACTTAATTGCAGTTTGTTTACACATGTGGTGAAATCTGCTTTTAATGTAATTCAGACCATGTGCATGCATTGTCAGAAGATATAAAAAGGCCATTAGGGAAAACAGTCTCTGTAGTCTCTCTTAGTTTATGACTCACTAAAGAATTACAAGAGAGCTTTTATTATGAAGAGCATCATGCTTGCTGTCATCCACCTTGCCTCAAAAAACAAAAAGAAAAGGAAAAAATACACAGGCCTGCGTGCGACAGTGGACTCTCTCAGCCTAGATCATCATATTGTTTGCAAATAAAGTGAAATGATGCTCAGCTGTGAGAAATCATATAAAAGTCCCTTAAAATCATCGGAGCTCATCAAGATTTTCCACAAAATCAAAGGTGACATTAAAGATTGTTTTTGCGTGTGTTGTGGGTGATGTCTGTTGCTGCTATTAGACGACCATATGCTTTGGGTCAGTGTTTCCACTAACTTAATACTGCTTTCCAAAAAACAATCACACACCAATATTATTCAAAAATGTCATCCTTTTTTAATTACATTTTGAAATTCTGTTTCCCTCTATATAGCTTCACATAGTTTCCAGATGACTTAGTTTTAGCTGAGTTTCAGTATGCATGTTTTTGTAGGTTTGTTTCATTGGTCCAAAGGAACAAGAGCTAGATGCTGTACATTATTGTACTTAATACAAAGGAAGGTCAACCACTGTGATCTATTCATGCTATTACTCAGAGTTCAACTCAAATAGGCTCTATGGACGGCAATGACTGTCTGTCCATGACTTTGGTCCAGACTGAAATATCTCAACTACCAGTGGATGGATTGTCATGAAATTTAGCACGCACATACATGTCCCCTTCAGCATCAACCGTAATACCTTTGATGCTGCCCTGACTTCTCCTTTAGCTCCATTCTCAGGTCAACATTTCAATTTAGTTCACGATCAAATACCTGCAAAACTAATGACACCCCCATCCGTCTCAGCTGGACTTTGTGTTTAGTGATCATTTTAACCCAAACCATGATCTTTCCCTAACCCTAACCAAGTGTTTTTTTGTCCTTAACCCTAACCAGACCTTAACCACAGCATTATCACACCATAAAACATTAAATTTAACAACATGTTAATGGTGGTTTCCTCCAGTAGTAGGAAACAGACAGTTGAAGGCTTTATTTGCCTCGTTAGTCATTTGAAATTAAATTAACTTAGCAAACATTTCACAATTCATTCAGTTCTTCAAATAAATGTGTCATGTTCCACAAAGCAGAACTCTGATTTCATGAAATCACATATTATAAAAATTGCATGGACATGCTGACTGGTGGTGTTTTGGGATGTCAAATAGTAACGCCGGCAGTCATTGGACACCAACAACAGTTATCCACTATTGGGATTTCGGAACAATGAGCTGTCGGACCAGTGGGGAGTCCCTCATGCTAACAGGCTAAACTCATCAGCATGCTAGCATTGTTATTTTTAGCATCCAGACATTACCATTTAACTCATAGCACAGCTGTAATACGGGCAACCGCATCCACATTGTCAAAGCTAAATATTCAGCCATGACATTGAAAACCTTTTAGATAACACTGCACAAGTTACCCTGCGAGATTTCAGAACGAGACATCTCTATCTTTCTATAATGTTGTCAGACTCTTATAATAACAATCTCTGTCGTAGGCAAAAACAAACACTTTCAGTGGACGTACATTGACGATGCGCAATGTGCGATTAGATTGCAGACCTTTTGCAGCTGTTGGCTGCAGCGCTCTTACTCAGTACTGGACCAGTTTCAAAAAATGTTGTTCCCATTAGTCACATAGACACAAATACATGGAAAATAGGGTCCAGGTTGAAAAGTACCGAAGTAAAGTTCCTTAAGTACAGTCTCGCAGACTACGTCTGCTGACGTAGTATTGTTTCATGTGTCTTCTTGGTTTTAGTGTTTGATTTCAGTTGTGATTTCACTCAAATAAAATGGTTTCACATGCTTAGTTTTGCACACGCACATGCACACGCACACACACACACATGCACACTCACTCACACCCATCCAGCTAAACAGCCAGGCCCTCCAGTCCACATGGAACTGATCACAAATCAACAAACACAATGTAAATAGCAACTAAGTACACCATAAACAAATCAAGTATTGCTGCTACACATAGAATAAAGTACTTTAGAGTAAATGCTTCCATTTGTTTGCCAATTTGCCAATAGTGTTTGACAGAAGTTGGGTTTGATGAGGTTGTTTGTTTCGTGTGGCTTGAAGGTTTGAAAGAGGAGAATATGTCTAAGAGGTTTTCCTCATGTCATGTGTTCACAGCATGGCCAGTGGTGTTAGCTGATCCAACTGACCTGCTCAGAGAGGAAATGTACATCGTTGTCAAGTTCTTTCCTGCTTCTATTCAGCCAGCCACACCACTCAGAAATCCACATCCATGGGGGTAAAAACACATCAGGTCCTGCCAACAGAAAGACAAAGAGTGAATGATGAAGGAGCAGCTAAATTAAAAAGCACAAAAAGGCTCAATCAAAGCTGACTGGAATCTGCTATTGTTCTGGACTAAAACAGTTGTTCTAATGTGTTACTTTTAGCTGAGTTAGATTAGATAGATATCAGTACATTTATTAAATCAGTTGCTTGCTGACAACAGCACAGCTGCACAGCATGTCAACTGCTACCTGGATCCTGGTGACATGTAGGTCATGGTGGCCCCAATCGTTGCTGCACCTGCCGCCGTGGATTACTACTGCTAATAATACTACCAACACTAAATGCAGATGGAGCCCAGAGCCTGGTCTGCTCAATATTTCTGCCTAAAGTTTTTTCTCGCTACTGTTGCATTGCAACGCTCGCTCTTGGGTGATGTCGGGACTCTTGACCTGCTCTATATGAAAAGTGTCCCGAGATAACTTTTGTTATGATATGACACTATTAATAAAATGTAATTGAAATGTCCAGTTAGAACACAGAAGCGATGTCCATTACGCATTCAGCCTTATGCTAAAATATATCTTTCCCCTCATCAATCTATACTCAATACCCCATAGGGACAAAACAGGATTTTTATTTATTTTTTTTATTTTTTTTGTTCAAAAACTGAAATATCACATTGACATAAGTGCTCAGACCTTAGCTCAGTACTTAGTTGAAGCACCTTTGGCACTGATATCAGCCTCGAGTGATCTTGGGTATGATGCAACAAGCATTACACACCTGGATTTAGGGATTCTCTGCCATTCTTCTCTGCAGATCATCTCTCTAGAGATGTTTAATTGGGTTCAAGTCTCTGGCTGGGCCACTCAAGGACATCCAGCGTTACCCTCATGGCACTCCTGCATTGTCTTGGTGTGCTTTAGGTCATTGTCCTGTTGGAAGGTGAACCCTGGGACCAGTCTGACGTCCTGGGCGGTCTGGAGCAGGTTTTTATTAAGGATATCTCTGTATCCACAGGCTGATGCTGCCACCACCATTCTCCACTGTTGGGACGGTATTGCACAGGTGATGAACGGCGCCTCGTTTCCTCTGGATATAACCAGACATGAGCACAAATCATGTCCAATCAATTTAAATTTAGCACAGGTGGACTCTAATTAAGGTGTGGACACCTCTCAAAGATGACCAAGAGAAATGGGAGGCACCTGAGCTAAATTTTAAGTGTTATAGCAAATGGTCTGAATGTGTATGTCAATATGATATTTCAGTTTTGCTTTTTTTGCAAATTCTTCACAAAATCCTGTTTTTGCTTTGCAATTATGGGGTATTGAGTGTCCCCCAAAGGAGTCATTCTTTCTGCATAATGAGTACATTTACTTTTAATACTTTAAGTACTTTAAATAAGTTGTCACCAATACTTTATGTGTTTACTTAGATAGAAGATCTGAATACTTCATCCACACAGCAGGTATGTTGAAGAAAAAAATACAAAAAACATCATAGACAGTGTAGCATATGGCATGGTGGCCCTCCTGTATCATGTATGTTTGTTTGTTATCAAACAGACAGACACTTTCCTTCAGAGTAATGCCTGTAAAGAAATGACTGTCATAATAAAATAAAAAAAACAAACAAACATATCTATAAATTCATAAACAACACTCAAACTCAAGCTGGTTTGAAAAAGTGAATTCTGGTTATTGTCCAGTAGAGGGAACTGTCGTACTACAAGCATGTAGGAAAGCACAGGATCTCTGTCTGTCTTTGTTTCTCTTTCAGCTCCTTCTATAACAAAAAAAAACACACCATATCCAGACAGAGTGGATAAACTGGGCTCTTACCGACACAGACGGCACCCAGTACAGTGTGTAACGTTACTTTGGTCCCTTTTACAGCCTGCTATCAGACACTGCTTGTATTTCCGCATTGAAGGTGGAGACTCAAAGTGGGACAGGCCTGAGCTGTGTTACGTTTGGGGAAGTTGCTCAATATAGGAAAGACACATTTTGCTACACTGTGAGCAAAACATCACTTTGCTAATGTTCTGCTTTCATATGTGCACTCAATGGCGGATAATTAACACCCATACCGGCGCTATAAGTTGTGTCAGTATTGTTTTTGTCGGAGAATGAACAATAAAGTAACTTCCGCTACTTACATTCGCCACCTCAGTTTTAGTTTACGTCGCAAGCTGTCCTACTTCTTGGACCCTCAGGACAGGTGGAAAGATGTTATTATCTCCATACGGAAGCCGAGTGGGGAGGGATACTCCCAGCATCACGTGAGGTAGGTGATTGGTGACATGGATGCTAGTATCTATCAATCTATCAATCAATCAATCTATCTATCTATCTATCTATCTATCTATCTATCTATCTATCTGTGTCTGTCTGCTATCTATCTATCTATCTATCTATCTATCTATCTATCTATCTTCTATCTATCTATCTATCTATCTATCTATCTATCTATCTATCTGTCTGTCTGTCCGTCTGTCTGCTATCTATCTATCTATCTATCTATATGTCTGTCTGTCTGCTATCTCTATCTATCTATCTATCTATCTATCTATCTATCTATCTATCTATCTATCTACCCATATTATCCATATATCCATCTATCTACTGTGTTTGTTTCTCAGGAGATTTGAAGGCCTTGCAGCACAGGGTAGAAGTCCCACCGTGGCGCTGCTGGATGACTGGGGGACCACCAACAGTACAGTGGGTGAACTTGTGGACATTTTGAAGAGTCACAAGTTACTGGCTGCTGCTAGTCTCCTGCTACCTGGTATGATTGATTAAATGGTATTATAATAATCACAGACTATAATAGACCTATAAGTTAGTTAGTTAGAAGCTTTATTGTCCACAATGTGCAAAATGTAAACATCATAAATTGCAAATGAGACCGTAGTTAAAAAAACGTAAAAACATATAGCTTGGAGTTCAATCATATACAATCAAATACAGTTCATATTACAAAAAGTACAATATGCAAATTCCACAAACATAAGACAAATGTACTACAAATTCAGAGGGGTAGGGAGAGGAGATGGCCTTTACGAATGACTGTATTTAATCATTTTACTGCCCTATATACAGTCACTGGTCACTCACACTAACACTTAACATCATCCTCATCAAAACAGTTTTCCAATGTCCCATTTTATTTTATTCTTTTTGGTCAGAGAGCTAGATACATCTGTCCAGTATATTCAGTGAGTGAGTGCAGAAACTCACTCAGCATTCATTTTAGTTTTATTACATTTATATTGTCAGAGACCATGTACAAAAAGCATGAATGTCATTTCCACCTGCAGTCTGCAGGCAGGTAGACACAAACAGCACCATGTCATAATATGGGCCACACTGCCAAAAAGGTCAAGTGATCCCTGAGAAAAAAAGATGAAAAACTGCAATAACAAGGAGCACCTGGTAATAAAGGTAAAACTTCACCATGAAAAAATATGACTAGCTTTCATAATTGACAGTGGTAGAATTGTGAAAGACATACAGATACTGAATATCAACAATTACCAAAGAGAAAACAGATTATTATATTTGTGTCATAATAATGAAATAGTCTGTTTCATGTGGGATGTTGCAGGATGACATACTGTAAAACACAAAAGGGGGAGAAGTAAAATACTTCACATGTACAAATGCACACCATAAATGCTATGAAATCACAGAAAGTAATCACAACCATTTTAAGGTATTAAGACCATGCTTTTTGACTATTGCACCTTTTGTCCACACACAGAGGAAGAGGTCGTCTTACCAGAGACACAGCCGGCCTCTCCAGCAGAAGAAACAAACAGCACCGTTCCAACGAGACTCCTGGAAGAGACGGAGACGGAGACGCAGCCACCACCCGACAGCTCTGTTCTGCAGCCACAGATTCTGCTGGAGAGCAGTGAGCCAGACCACACAGGTGCACTTTTTCTTTCAAATCGAGCTAAACTACATTGTAAGATGATTTTTATGAGTTACGTTAACACAGTTACCCATAGAGACGTGAGTATAAATATTACTTTTTTTCTGCATATAGTCCTTTGTGGTGATCTGTACATGGAAAAAAGTGGTCTGCGCAATATACTTTATATATTGTTGGGTAGTTTAATCTGTAACAATGCATCATATTTTATAAACTACTAATATGTTTTGTGTGTAAAATCTGTATCTGCAAAGTAACCTCTAACTGTCAAATCAATGTGAAGAAGTAAAAAGTAGAATATTTCCCTCTGAATTGTAGTGAAGTAGAGGTATTAAAGGAATACTCATAATTTTACTTGAGTAAATGTACTTCCACCACTATAAACAAGTTTTATCTTGATTTCTGCAGAAGCTAAATTGTAAATGATGTTGCTTCTGTGAAAAATTGTGATTTTACAAAGTTGACCAGCAGGTGGCAGCAATGGGACCACATAAGTTAATGTGTGTGTGTGTCCCTCATTAGGTTTCTCCAGTTTCTTGTACAACGAGCTGATGAAGATTACAGGCAACTTTGATGACCGTCCTGTATCAGTCGGCGGCAGCAGACTCGGAGAGGGAGGCTTTGGCACCGTGTACAAAGGTCTCCTTAATGACAAACCTGTTGCAGTGAAAAAGCTCAATCCTGTAAGAGAAAATACTTTCATGGCAGTCTCGTACTTTTGCAGAACTTGTAAATCACAACGCTAAAATATGATCTCATTTAGATGGATGACATCTCTCTGGACGATCTGCGAGTTCAGTTCAACCAAGAGATCCAAACTCTGAAAGTGTACGTTTTCGTCTTCTCTCTATATCCTTGTTTTAATCTCTAGAAAAGCAGCCTGTAGTATAAGTTCAGGACCAACAAATACTGTACCTTCAGATTTAAAAGATACTTATATCCAGTTGTTGTAATTACTAATTGAAAAATAAATGTAATTGGTTAATACAGATGTAAATACTTGTCATTGTAACTTTTTTTTTCGTGCGACTGGTGCAGTTTTGTTTGTTTAACTCTCAGCAAGCAAGTAAATAAGGGTACTGTTTTTCCCAAAATGTCAAACAATGTCTTTAAGCCCAAGATATATTTGCAAATTTATGTGTGGTTTGATGAGACTGTTTGTTCCACAGGTTGAAACATGAAAACTTGGTTGACATGGTTGGATTTTCCTGTGATGGACAGCACCCGTGCTTGGTGTATGCCCTTATGCCCAATGGTTCTTTGCTGGACCGACTATCTTGCTTGGTAAGCACCGTCTACACTACACACTCCGCCTTCTAGTACGTGTGCTTTTACACAGATCATGTGATGCTTTTTGTCCTTTTCAGGAGGGAAGTCCTGCACTGTCCTGGAGACAGAGATGCCTGATAGCTGAAGGGACAGCGAGAGGACTGGAGTATCTGCACAGCAACCATCATGTCCACAGAGATGTTAAAAGGTACAGAAAGTCAGGCCTCATTAATTTAAATGATCTTTTCTTAAAGGAATCGTTTGGGAAATACACTTATTCACTTTTTTGCCGAGAGATGAAAAGATTTACAAGGAGTCACTCCATGCGTCGTGGATGGATCAGGTCTGATTTTAAAAAAAAGCTAAATATAAATGCATCCAAGAAGCATTCAAGACAGATTGAAATCCCATTACTCACACCACTTCTTAGACCTGTTAATTAAATATAAAGCTACAGCCTGTGGCTAGTTAGCTTAGCATAAAGACTGGAAACAGATTCTGTGTTGTTCATTGTTGTTTTTACAGTTCTGCTTTTAAACAAACGGATACAGGCTTTCTGTTCCCCCTGTTTCCAGTCTCCAAAATGTCAAATTATTGACACTGACAGTCATTGTGCTAAGCTAAGCTAACCAGCGGCTGGCTGTAGCTTCATATTTAACAGTCAGAGTGGCATCAATCTTCTCACCTAACTCTCAGCAAGAAAGTAAATAAGCCTTTCCTTTGACATGAGCAGGAAGATCATTTTCTTTATCTTATTTATCTTTTTTTTTTCTTGTTAGTGCAAATATCCTGTTAGATGAAAAATTTGTGGCAAAGATCTCCGACTTTGGGCTGACAAGAGCATCGGCCAAGCGGACGTCAACAACTATGATGACGCAGAGGATTGTGGGTACCCGTGCATACATGGCACCTGAGGCGCTAAGAGGAGAGATCACACCAAAATCTGATGTCTTCAGCTTTGGAGTGGTAGGCTTTCTGCAGACGCACACACACACACAAATGCATGCACCCAAACACAGATGGGGATATTATGTCAGGAAAAGAGAAACTGCAACTGCAATGTAAAATATAGAACACAACTCAGCAGTTTACTTGAGTGCAAGTTTCTCCCAAAGTACTGACACATACATAATTGCAGAACATAAACATTCTAGTATACATTTCTTCCCATTTGTGAAAATAGAGCTCTATTTTATGTATCATCTGTCATTATTTCCTACTTCCTAAAAAATCTGAATCAGTTGAGGGCCACAGCTGTTAATGTCAAACATATTATCCATTGTATGACATTAGTTGAATGATTTATGGGATCAGCAGAGTATAAAAAACATCTGACCTTCCATATAGTGCAGTTTATACAGCTTATATGTCTTATTAGGACAGCTGTGGAAACACTACAGTGCCTGTGAAGCTACCTGGCACATGGTGGAGTAATAAAGGTTTTCTGTCGTCCAGAGCCATGTGATTAACCCCATCTCTCTGCCATCTACAGGTGTTGTTAGAAATATTGTCTGGACTCTCGCCAGCTGATGAAAACCGTGAGCCACAGTTCTTGGTGAGCAGCACAAAAGAGGCTTTCACTGTGTCTCTATCAAGCTACAGTTCATGATTACAGCTTATTAAAGACTTTGCATTTAATTAGTAAGGGCATGTTATCAGTTAGTAGTCATTAAAAAGTGATTGAAAGGATTTGAGCCAGTTTGATCTCTGCTGTTGATCATATGCCGCAACTTCAAATACCACAAATGGTAATACGCAAATCCATATTTTGGAGTGTGTTTGTCTCATAGAATGTATAAACATCTCCACTTCCTCCCACTGTACAAAAGTGAAGCCAAAATATCCCAGATACGGGCGCTGCCATCTTGTAATTTTGCAA
>JAOVVB010236884.1:0-22972 GCA_028570985.1 Heterobranchus longifilis | reverse complement strand
GCCACAAGTTCTTTACATAGCAATTTTTTTCATTCCTGAAATCTAAAAAGAATTAATTTCACCTATTGCTCCTTTAACTAAAAAACAACTCAATTTTTCACAGTACTGTACCCACCCATTGCTTTCCACTCACCTCTGTATTGTTTCAAAATAACAACTAGCGCTCTTTAAATTTGCTTATGTTGTATAATCCATCTCAGTGATGTCAACTTTGCATTAATGCCTGATACTGTTACATTATTGTTGTGTGATAATACAGTTCAACAACAGGTTCATTTGAGAAGTTTATCATCCATTACTTCACAATAATAATGTATGTTGTATTTAATCATTGATGACTATTTTTGTCTTACACTTTTGTTACTATTTACTCTGTTTTTGTATTTCTGCTGCTGATCAGTAATGTTTATCCTATCCAATCTGATTTAACTTTGACAAAAAGAAATAATGCAGATGTGATTTATTACACAAGGTTCAAGAGTCTTCTAGTAGAATTTCATACTGTAGAGAAATTAATGGAAACTAATTGTTTGCCTTGAACGGAAGGCAAAAAATGTCAACATTTCTGACATACAGTAGCACCGTTTTTAAAAAGGCGATTTGTGCATGGTTAGAGGTTAAACATGCCAAAACACTTGTATGATTTAAATGTTTTTAAATGCTAAATACAAATGAATAGAGGTAAAAAAATATATATATATATTTTATGTAATTTTTGGAAACATTATAGCTCTGTTGGCTTGTAATGTTATGTGCCATAAATATAAATTCTATGGATTTTTCCTTCACTTTTCTTGATTGTTATTGTTATAACAATACCACTAACTCTTTGATTTATCAAAGTGTAAAACTATTTTGCTGCTTTGCTGTTTTGCTAGCATATCATCCAAATTAAGTGACTTAAGTTCAACCAGACTTGACCACAGGCACATTATGCGTTATTACTGCATTATTATTATTATGCATTATGCATTATTGTTATTATTGCATTACTGTACACACATTTAATTGTCTAATCAGACTAATGCCTCATCTGTGGGGTAAGAGGTTTAGGATGAATAGATGTGTAAGACAACAACAGCTTCATTGTGTGTTCAAAAATAACTTTATATGTCACTTTGAGCTAGCCGATACCTGCTAGTTATCTTACAAAAATGTACAGTGGAACTCCAGAAAATAGGCGATAAAAATAGGCCAAAAGGCCATAAAACGTCTATTTTAGTCTGGACTGAAAAACCTTATAGTCTTTTGCTCTGCTCATGTATCTGCCATGTGGCCTTTTACCATACGGCCAGATTATGGGTTGCATGGTGGGGACACAGAAAGCCATTACTTAGGGGCTAAAGGCTCGAGTTAAGATTATCTGCAGGACTTCAGGCCAAAGAGATTTGTTTCCACAAGCACAACACAACACTGTGTTTAGTAGTGAGAGGATTCTGGGGTGGCAACGGTTAAATCCAAGATTAAGCTAATTTAATTCTGGTTGTAGGGCACTTTAGTTTCTGGGGAAATTGTACTATTTTTCCTATCACCCTGTCTGAGTGTGAATATGATACTTCATTAACAATAAAAACGGATGTGTGTTGAAGTAAGTGAGATACAGAGATGCCAGCTCCTCACAGAAAAAGAGAAATAGAGACCCAACCCTATTCCAAGAAAGCTCAATGACTCACAGGCATGCTATCTAAAAACCACAGTTGTACTGTAGTAGTTGAATGATCATCGTTTTACCTTAAAAATAATAAGCTGCATAAAGTTTGGTTTGTTTTTCTAGAAAGAAAGATAACCCTAAGTGAAATTACTGAGGCTAGCTGCATGGGACACCTTTATAGCTCTCCAAAAATGGGTGGCTGGTCTTATCAAAACTAGTTAATATATTAATGTGTTAATAATGCTACTTTTACTATTAACATTGAAGTCATATTAAACGTCATATTCACTTCATGTTTACATGTATGCCTGCAGGGAATGGATATAAATATTTATTTTTTTTGTCACTGCAGAAACAAGTTGTGGACACAACATTGACATATCATCACCTTTTAAGTTGCTTATTTACACATCCAGCAGTTACAGAGCAACATTATCATTAATTTTGAGTCATGTTTCTTATTTCCACCTGGAGAATATAAGTCCAGTATTACTGACTCTCTTTTAGCTTGGTTTTGGTTTCTACCTGCTCCTGGGGCAAATATCTGGCTCAGCTGCTAAATGCACCACTATGTTCATCAGCTACCTGCTGAGCTTTTTTTTTGCTAAAACCAGCTGCCTGCTGTGGCCTAAAATTACGCTGAGAGCGGTAAGAGAGAACCAAAACAGTAAAGAGTACTATTATAGCTGCTTTAAGAAACTCCAGCGCTATCAGTGGAGGACAGGAGTGACTAAGTAATCCTATGTGGACTTCTTGTATTTGAATTTGAGTCAGTTAACTTCACTGTTGAACATAACTTTAAACTGCAGAGAGTTGTTACAAGAAACAACTTAATCTGTGAGAATGATAACTTAAAACCACAGAATGAGTATTAGTATTGGCCAAGTTTGAGTTCTAAACAGAGGGGTGTCCTTTTCACTTTGGATATGACTGAAATTGAAGATATGCCTACCTGTGTAGCAGGGGAATTTGGGAAATAAAGTAGAGGACAGCGAGCCACAGGGACACACAGTACGGTCAGAGTGACATTCTCCAACTGAGGTTTTGATGTGGATGACCAGGAAGCCTCCAGAGGTTCACACGCTGCTGGGAAGATTTGTCATCATGATGTTGACTCATGTAAGCAATGGTCACTGAAGGGCCCTTTCAGGTTCACCAACTCAAACCGCAAACCTCCTGCGTACACACTGCACACATGACCATGAAAGTTAAACATGCACTGTTTTATCTGAGAAGGTGCTTATTAAAATGCCAAACCCTGGGAGTGAGTTTCATTCTCAGATGTACAGAGAAAATAGCTTTAAAAAAAGAAAAGAAAAAGAAATTCACACACTGCATGGAGGTAATCTCATGCAATAGGTGACAGAATTTCTTTTGAATGTTTTTAGCTGTGCTTTGCTCACTATAATAGTTCAATTACACAATGCAGTCAGGCAGAAATATTAAGATGGACATCAGGGACTACATAATCAGGCTAATTAAAATATGCCAAAAATACTAAGCGAAGTATTTTTTTTAGCAGCAGAGAACTTCCCCTGCAGACATTTTTTCTATTTTGGCCGTTCTAAAGCTGGAGATATACTTGCATTTACCTAAGCGTACATTAATGGATAATGGCTGCCGATATCTCACATCCATTTGGTCCGTTGACACATATTAAGAAATTAATGCAATGTCTACGTGAACGCATGGTTAAAAAGCAAGTAGGCTGTATCTCCAGCTTTAGGCTACATTCGTTTGTAAAGTTTTATAATGTACTATTACAGTATCTTTTTTTCTATACACACAAATGTTTCTTTTTGATGAAATATGTAACATAAATCTTAATTTTACAAGCATCACAGTGTTGTGCTCTTTCTGCAAAATTTAAGGCAATTACACTCACTAACATGGGTGTGTTTGTGCATGCAGTTAGCAAAGATCATAATTATTTTGAATCACACACACAAACCAGGAAGCAACAGATTTCAAGAAACCACATCTCAAAAACACACTTTTCTCTCTCTACAAACAGAGGTTGGCAGACTCTCACACCTCTCTGGATGTTTGCATCGGAGCTGTCGGAGAATCCTCACCAAGGTGTCAAATACTGGCTGTTTTTGTGCCTTTTAGAAAATTGCTTAAAATATCCACGAGGAGCAGAGTTGAGTCTGAAATGCTTTTACAGGCCCCTTTGCATGTCATCTTTGCAATATATCTTTCTTTAGTGGTTTCTTATAGAACAAGTGAGAAGAACATTAGCTGGGGTTGATGTTCCCAGTTGAGGTGAGAACAATGATAAACACAAATATTTTTGCCTAATTTATGAGGTCAAGCAGAAAAATATGAAATGCATGCTTAAAACACAAGAAAATATAATTGCCCACCAGAAGCATAGGTGCCTTCAGTGACCACATTCATTATTTATAACCAGTGGTGGAGGAAGTATTCAGATCCTTTACTTATGTAAAAATACTAACACCACACCGTTGAAATGCTCGTTACAATTTAAAGTCCTGCATTTAAAATATTGCTTAAATTGCTTAAATACTGTCAAAATTACCCAGATTACCCAAATTAATTAAAATAAATCGAAGGAAGCAAATAGAAGCAAATCATCACATTTGTAAAGCTGGAATCTTGTTTTGCATGAAAAATGACTCAGAAATGGCCTTATTTCAGCTGTAGTTGTATACTGTTGGGTAGTTGCATTTATAACAAAACATCATATTTTATAAGCTCGTTGTGTGTTTTGTATGCAAACATTTGTAAAGCAATTAAAGCTGTCAGATAAGTGACACTACAATATTTCCATCTGAAATGTAGTGGAGTATAATTAGAAAGTGGCATGAGAAGAAAAGACACAAGTAAAGTACAAGTACCTCAATAATAGTGTCATTCAATGGTGAGCATAAAAGTAGCATTTTATCTTACCATGGTGGCTGGAGGTGGAGATGCAGTTTACATTACAAGATGCAGGCGATGTGGTTTGGAGTTTAAGTTGTTCAGACGAGTCCTGTTAGTTGTAGAAAACAATCTCTGCAAGATTTCTTTGTTAGTTTAGCTGTTTAACTGTTGCATACTTGCTAGGTCACACACCAACCGTGTTTCTTTAAATATCTTGTTATGGATATTTGCTTGACATATGACTTAGCTAGTAGCTGCATTTTCCACCGCAAAATCGGGAATATTTACGAACCTCAACTCCTCAAAGCCGCACGTGACAAATGCTAGCTAGCTATCTAGCTCACAGCGCATACAAACTTGATCATCACACGTGACGCAACTGTCAAATGTTAGCCCCGCCCACATTTGTATTCCAGACTTTTAAATGGCCAGAAAAAAACACTGACATATTCAGTGAACAAATCATAACCAGACACGAGACATCGAAATTTCATGTGAGAATTATGGATTATCCTGGCCAAAATAATTGTGATTCACAATATTATCCCGGTAATCATACAACCCCAGGAAGAATACAGCTATGCTGCAGCTAATGGAGATTCTAATAAAACAAACAAACTAACAAATATGTTTAAAACTCTTAAAATGGCACTAAAACATACTGGAATCACTTTACATTTTGTTAAGAAACATATACAGCGATATACACAGATCTGTTTTAGTGAACATCATTTTTAGTGAAAAACAAACAATCTTAAATAAGTGCATAAATAAAGGATAAATAAAAAATAAATAAATAGCAACATTGTGTGAGTCTGTTCTTTCTCAAACCAGGTTCCATTTTTCCACTTGATGTCAAATGCTACAGACAACAAATTCATCAATTGCATCAGTATAGGCCTAATTTACCCCTGACTTAAGAAATACAGGAATTATTCCTCAACAAAAATAAAGTCCAACTAATGGACATTCACCACTATCAACTCATTGTGAGCGTTTTTATTGCAATCCGCAATAAAATCGTATACTGTCCCATCCTTATTCATAACCATTAAAGAATACCCTTATTTGATCAGGTGGCTATGCAACTGGCACATATTTAAACCATAGATTAATTTAAACCAGCATTAACTGATTTTTTTTTTTGACATATTAAAACAATTTGGGAACAATAGTAAAACATCAGCTGGAGTCTTCTATTTGCTCGCAATAAGAGGTGCAAGTGTTTCTCAATAATAACAAAATATTATTGCATATTTCATCTGTTATGTTTGTGGTTTTAACTTTTCATGCTGGATTTACTCATCCGCTGCAGTCCTGTTTAGCATCAACCACAAGTATTTGTAGCACATTTATTATGATCAATCAGAGATTTCATTGATACAGCCTGTGAACGCCTCCAGGTGCCCCACCCCCCCAGTGCTGCTGTGGTGCTTCAGTAATCCAGGCCAGTGATTGATCCAAGCCCGGCAGCGTCGTACTGCTGGCAGGTAGCCACGGTGGGTCTGACTGACCTTTGGCCCCAGGTCACTGCCTCTGGTCTTACTCGACTGGCTTTCCAAAGCTCGCTGGATGGATGTACATCAGGGGGAATGCATAAATCAATATGCAGGAGTGGCTGTCTTTTTCTTTCCAAATAATAAATCAGCTCGCTGTATTTTCTGATTCTGTGCAGTCCAGCTGTTGCGTCAGAGAAGCCAGCTGGGGCGGTGCTGTCAGACAACCTTATCATAAAGAGTTGTGGTCTACTTTAGGGAAAATTAGGAGAGTCTAATAATCTATAAACATAAATCCTCACATAGAAAATAACATCTGCAGCAGGCCTCTCATTAAATCAGATGACTGATTTTTATTTATGATTTACGTACGAGATGTGTGTCAGTTACATACTCAACTGATGTCCCAATATTCACTAATGACGTACAATAATTTTACACCTTTGCAGCTGTTCCAGTTTGTTGCACGTAAGTGAATTTATATCGATGACTCACGGCTATGCCTTTTGGTTTGGAGGGATGGGTGGAGCTGTCTGTGAGTAATAGAAGATACAATCCAAGACATAACATGCAAGAAGATCCACAGTGTAACTAGTGTATTTGTGGTATCAATAACATAAGGGTGTGTACCAGGACAAATATACAAGCTGTTGCCATTGTTGCAGGCCTGGAGACAGGAAGTAAGGCATGGTTCACATAATAAGCCAGACTAGGCTACTGATATTTCAGAGCTATGGCCGGGACCGTATTCTAACTGTCACAA
This sequence comes from Heterobranchus longifilis, assembly GCA_028570985.1. Taxonomy (NCBI): domain Eukaryota; kingdom Metazoa; phylum Chordata; class Actinopteri; order Siluriformes; family Clariidae; genus Heterobranchus; species Heterobranchus longifilis. Next base: position 16,176 of record JAOVVB010236884.1, on the reverse strand, counting down.
ACCTCAGTCAGATAAAGGATCAATGAGCCAGGCGGACTAGACTAAACAACCCCTCTGCTCCTGCACTCTCTCTGCTATAGGGGATGGATTTTGGTCATTTTGCTAACAAGGGGGTTTGGCATCCCCCCTCAAACCGCTTACTATAGGGCCTAATTATTTCATATGTAGGCTACTGGGTCATTTTAAATGTCCTAATTTAAGTTGGAAGTCATTAGGGTGGCCTTAAAATTGAGAAAACATGATGCAGTGTCATATTGGCTGCCCTACATGCTAAAAAAAACCTTCTGCCTATAGGTCCCTTCCTAAACAAAGACTGGCTCTAATTCTCTGTACTTCTCCAGTATTAGTACCCTAAATTTACCAAGTATTTACACTGTAATTTGGGCTTTTTTCACCCAATTTCACCCAGAATTCTTCAGAGACTTCATCCTAATGAAACACAGATGAGCTTGACAAAAGAGTTTTAACTCGAGGTTCACTTAAGATACTAGCTTTTTTTTTCCAGAGCTTTCAACCACATCACACAGTCTGCCTCAGTGGATTCGATTTTTTGCGTCAAACTATTGTTTTCAAGGTCAAGATTGAGCCTTCATGCTCAGCTTCTTGTCAGATGACTCGTGAGTGAACTCCTGCTGTGCAGCGCAGATGTTTGCCACACCTGACGGTTTTTTCACTGCTGTTGGATGCAGATTCACCAACTCACTCACACACAGCACCGCGCTTCAGCTCCTGCACTGCGAGGCTGTTTAACTCTAGTAAGAGGGACGACAGCATGGCACCGCTTCATAAACCACAGCTCCTCTTTGATGTGTTATTTTTTTATGGGCGAGGAAACCCTCATGGGTTGGGCCTTTCTCCGCCTTCACCACCACCTCCTCCTCCTCCTCTTCCTCCTTTAACCCAGCTGGCATCTGACTTCCAGTATACATTGACAAACGTGTGAGCTCACCAAGCAGGAACGACACTGATGTGTGCACAGTGAGTATGAGAACGTGAATGTACCTGCAAATCATTTACCAAGCGAGCGGAGGGTCATTTGAAAGAGCAAAGCCAAAGGGCAGCACTGTACACCGAGCTGCATGTGACTCCGCTCTGCATGGGAAACATGGAGCTTGCTAACGTGTAATTAGCTGTTACTATTTTCATTCTGCATCGCCCTGAAGCAGCACAGGGCTGTTGGTTGTACACCCTGCGCCAGGAAAGTTTGAGGCTGGCTTTTTAGTCTTCAACTCCATCTATTCGCTCTCTGTATTGGTCTGAGGAGAGACAGAGGGGACTGTCCTGACCAGAGGACCCCTCCCTGAAATAAATCCTTCTCACAGCTATCCTGAATGAAAAACAAGTTCAGTTTTTTCAAGGATATTGGCAATATCCTCAAAAAGGAAGACATTGTACAGAAGGAAAGAAAAGTCATGCTGTATTCCTAAAACAGATGTTTTCATTTTAAAGATGAAAAAAGAAGTAGTCTGAGCAACTTGAGATTATACGTTTTAGGAAGACTTTGGCCAGCTATTGTACAGTAAGTGGAAAACAGGACTGTCCTCCTGAGGGACCTCTCAGCGACTTTGACGTTAAAAGCTCATTTTCCTCTTCCCTAAATCCTGCTGCACTGAACATCATCCAAACTGCAAGCTAATGCAAACTCCTGGCATCGCTTCAAAGCAGGGCTGTCTGCCTCACTTCCTCTCTCCCCTTTCCTCTGCTCCTTCGCTTCTCTCCATCTCGAGCAGCGTTGGAGCAAAGACTACAAAAACAACAAAAAAAACAAAAGAGGACAGAAACTGCTTTCACCTCTAACCTAGATCACTGAGTAGGTGATGAAATGGAATAAAACAAATAGGCTACTGTGGATTCATCAGATAATGAATAGAAAGAGTGTCTCTTTTTGGACCAACTTTGCACATGTGACAGGAAAGCTGTGTGGATTATTAATGTAAACTGAAGTACTGATGCAAATAAATGAAATCCTATACATGCAACTCGTTTTGAATATTAATGAGTGGAGAAGGCAGGACAGGAAAAATGTTTTCTCAGAGGAGACAGACTTTTAAAGTCTTCCCCCAGACAAGTATGTCAAAATACTCTGCTATGATTAATATTTTGTTTAACATGGTTTTCTGACAAAAAAGTAAAAAAAAAAAAAAAGGAAGCACAAATTCGGGATCTGCCCTCAAACCCCACTGCCATAGTTACGCATATGGAATGCCCCAGCCACAAGTGATTTGATTGGTTCCTTAGACATATGATGATGATGATGATGTCATAAAACAGCCATGGCGTTCATGTTAACATTTTCAAAGGAGAGGTTCTTTAAAAGAAAACACTTTAAAAGAAAAGATGGGATGAGCTTTATAGCCTTTTAGTATCATTAAGAATTAATATTGATAATAGATTTCATTAATAATTCAATGTTTTAATGTGTTTTAAATGCACTCAGTACTTTCTTGGTGGTTGGTTCTGTACCAGTTGAGGAAGTAAATCTTTTAGTTGGTAAATTAATCAGAAATTATTTCCTTAGAAAAATAAATACATTGTGTTTTTCTTCATTAAAGGGAAAGTCCAACCATTTCTTTTTTGTTTCTGGAGTCTGCACTGTATGAAACACAAATATGTAAAACAACTATAATATATGGTATTTTATTTCAATTAAGAAATTAACAAGCACTCATCAATCAACATATTAAAACATTTGTGCCATCTGTTCAAACTCACATGATGGCTCCTTAAAATAAATACTTTTAAGAGGAAATAATACAGACAGAATATGTGAGGCTCAAAACCACAAGTACAAACAAATTATCCAAATGTCCAAAGAGACGAAAGGGTCTGAAAATTCCCAAAGTCAACCCCGACTCTCCAACGAAAGGTGTTTGTATAAAACAGCTAAGTATTTTTAAAAATACAGAATCTTACAAAAAGGTTTTTTTTTATCTTCTCACTTCTTTAAATCACTGTAAAATATCAGCTGGTATTATGACAAGAAATCAGGATTTTTTTTTTCCATGTATAGTAATAAAAAAGACAGAATGTGCTTCTGCATTTTTTACATTAGTATTCACATACGTCATGAGTGTACTGTATCATCAAAGTCCTCCGCCCCTCTGATGGTGCTGTGATGGAGACACACATCCCTCCGACCGTCCGCTCCCCGTCGCTGAAGACCACGGTGACAACAAAAGGTGTAGTCAGTCCAGAGACACCCATATATTCGCAGAGACCATGTTTTCCATCTTTCCAAACAGTACACCACCCATGCCCAGGCTATGTAAAACAATACACTTCACAGCCAAATGTTCATTGTCTTTATAGGTTATATTACCGACAGCGTTCACATTTTCTGTATATAAAAAAGAAACAAAAAAACATACGTTTTGACAATTTGTCAACTTTCAAACGGTCCAAAAAAAAAGAGACGAAATAGCCATCAACGGGAGAGGATTTCAAGAATACAGGTTACAGTACAAAAATGTGGTCCAGGTGGTAGCACATGAAGCATGCATGTGTTTATGTTGCCCTGCTCACCCCTAAAACCCTCATGCGAAGACATACTGTATAAAAAGGCCACATGGCTTTTCCTTCACTATTAAATGCACGTGTATTCCGACAACTGGCCTCTTTGTCTGCTCTGCTCATCCGAAGACCGACGAAAGGTGCTTTTTCTTTCTTATTGGTGGACTCCACAATAGACACGAAGGGTCACTATGAAGTGTGTGTTTGGTACATCGGCACGCTCCTGAAGCTATTTACGACTGGGTCGAACTACGGACAAACACAAGTCACAGACAGTTCCTGTGATGGGGGTAGTTAATTAGAAGAGACAGATCTGTAGTTTCAATGTTTTCAGGTAAAAAAATAAAACAGCCTTGGTCGAGCTAACAGTTGCATTTTTGGTGCGGTTTTAAAAGCCCAAAAGTTGTAGGATTTTCACAGCTTTAGGGGAGGCATATTTAATTTTAGTTAAAGGAATAGTTTGATATTTTGGGAAATACGTTTATTCAACTTTTTGCTGTGTTAGATAAGAAGATTGATACCACTCATATATCTATCCGTAGCAGTTAGTTAACTTATGCCTACCATACACTAGAATACTTTGAAAAGACTTTTAAAAGAGTGTGACACCCTCTCACATCTAAAGATAATGTGAGTTTTTAGTCACAGACTATAAGATTTTGCAAAGACTGGGGATCTTGCAGGGTCACTATTTGCAAAACTACAACTAGATTCCTTTTGAGATTATTTCCCATCCTGCTGCCGATGGAAAATATTACGACAAACTCCATTTAAGAAATATGACACACAAAACATTTGAGAACTCTAGAAACACGAGTTAAACGATGTCATATGTCGACAGTATTCTTGTCAATTCGGCATCAGTATAATCCATGAAGATACACTGTATTTGCGTACAAACTTTAGATTTTGTCGCCTCAACTCATTACCAGCCCCCGTTGGTTAGCTGCACTATTTTAGTGGGAGAAGACTGAGAGGAAAACCATTTTCTCACTAAAATAAGTGCTGGTTGGTGGATTAAATACACGCCAAATTAAACACTGACTCTTGTTCACTCCACAACCACCAGTTTCTCCATATTTTCCACAGTTCAAGAGAACTGAGACTTTCTTGTCTCAGTCCCCTCCATGTTTACTGTTGACCCAGTTTGATGCTTGTTTGGTGCTGGAGAGAGAGCATGCAAACAGGACAATATTCACATCATTGAACTTCAATATTTGCATGATCCAAGATTAAAAACTTAAAAATATTATATAACATTGAACATGTTTAATTTTATCGGAACGTCAAGACGAGAAAAAGACAGACTTAAGACCGCTCAGTCTGAGTTTTATGATGACTTTACATCAATCGATCGAGATCACGGGACCTCGCCACAACTCCAGCAAAACTCTCATGATTTTATTCAGTGAAATCGCTTGAAAAGTTGTTTGGTGTAAGGCCGGCATTAGCCTAATATAAGGACAAGAAACAGGAGGGAGCAGGTAGCCTGGCTGTGTCCAAAGATTAAGGACCGAGGATTAAACAAACGAGATATAAAGTGGTTAATGAGTGAGCTTTACAGGTGCTGGTAGGTGGATTTTGCTACCTTTGGACAGAGCCAGGCTAGATGTTTCCCTGTTTGCAGTCTTTATGATAAGCTAAGCTAACCGGCTGCTGGCTGTAGCTTCATATGAGAGTGGTATTGATCTTCTCATTCAACAAAAATGTAATACTGTTCCTTTAAAACAGGAAAATGACCAAGATTGAAGCTGCAAGTTTCTCACTTGAAAACACAGATTTGATGTTTGTGTGTACACAAACCTCACGCGCAGTCTCTTACTGAGGGCTCTATGTTTGCTAACGGATCAATGGGAGTATACTGTATGAGCATGTAAACAAAAGGCAGTTGGCTTTAGCTCGAGTCTGCTGAGCTCCGTCTTCTTTAGATCACCCCGACGGGATGTCTCCAACCAGCTTCTAACTTCCTCTCTACTCTAAGTGCAGAGGCTTAGCGAAGCCCTTCACCCCTTTTTATTTTAATATCTTTTCCATAATCTTTAACATCTGTACTGCGGAAATAACAACAAAAATATAACTTAAGATAAACTCTCTAGGCACTGTTTGATTTCCAAGGCTTTTTGTTGTAGACTGTGATAAAAGGTCAGCAAACAGATAAAAAAAAATAATAAAAAGAAACACCAGAGAGTGATGGTTCTGCAGACCAAACACTTTCTCTTCTGTGATATATCAAGGTCCTCCGAGTCCGCTCACACAGCCAGACAGACTTGCTTCAAGCTCTGCGGTGGAGAGGCTGTGAGGGCAGAAAGTATCTAAAGGGTACGTGTGTCGAAGTTCTCAAGGTTAAGTGTCAGTTCCTGTCTTTAACCCATCTTTCTCCTTCATGAAAAGAAGAAAAAAAAAAGGTCGGATCCTAAGCCATTATCTTCTGGGGAATCTCTATAGAAGCCTTGATGAAGATGCAGTTGTCTCGGATGTAGTTCCTCTTCTTGATCTCCTCGTGAGAGATGAACTTGGGGTAGCCGAAGCCCAGGGTGCTCTCGTCCAGCGAGTTGCGGCTGCTGCAGGGCTTCTGGAAGTTCTTCCAGTTGGGGTCGGGGTTGAAGGTCTCCGTGATGTGCTGCGGTTTGGAAAGCGACGGGTCGCTCTGGTCCAGGATGGAGAAAGTCACCTTGTAGGAGAAGGGCCACTCCAGCAGGCTGTCGTACTCGCCGGGCAACACGCGGATGTAGACGGAGAGGTGGGAGCCCTCGCCGCTGCCGTTGCCGTTCAGGAAGGCCGACACCTGCAGCTTGTAGCCGTAGCGGTGGGTGTAGAAGGGCGGGCTGAAGAACTCGTGGTTGCTTCGGAGTTTGGCCTCCTGGAGTTTGCGGGAGTAGTCGTTGAGCTTCCAGATGAGAACGCCGTCGTGACTGACGGACAGCTCCTCCATCTCCCTCCGCAGCTCCAGGATCTCCTGCCGCTGACGCCCCACCAGGTTACACATCATAGTCAGGTGAGACTTAGTGGTGTCTTCCAGGTGACGGCCGATAGCCAGTTTGGGGCACTGCCAGAGAGAAAGCAAAGAGATTAAACATTTAAAAGCTGCTGCACAGGGGGTAAGTGAGGACATGTGTATTACACACAGACACACACACACACAGCTCCTATCTGTACCTGTTTATTTCACAAACATTTACATATTTGGAGCATCTAGATTGCTTGTTAAATTGTTTTCTACGGCCATTTATATTTCCCATATGTATATGTGGTTTAGCTGCCCACAAAACAAAACAAATAAAATAAAAAACATATTTTAACCATGCACCTAAAGTAATCAAACAGTAATATAAAGCATGATTTGCTTAAAAAAGGGGAGAAAAACAGTCTAAACTGGGTCTGTAAGAGTTAATGGTCCTGGAGGAAATGAAGGGTTCATTTGCAGAAACCGATACCTCCGTTTTTATTTATTTTCTTAAATCATGTTTTCTTTTAATGTACGATCCAGGGAATATCAATCAAATTGGTGTTGGTTTATTCAATTTAAGAATGGCTTTTATCTGTTTTTGCAAATTAACTCTTCAAATGAATAGTGGAAATAGAGTGGGAGGTTTTAATCAATTAAGCATTGGGCCGTATTGCATCATTTTTCTTTTAAAACTGGAGGTTTGTATATAATGAGAGGAGGTCCAGATGAATGTTAAGTTGGTTTAAAATGTCTCTCTTGGCCATTTTACATGCAGACGGTCCCTAACTTCAGCTCCTGAACTACTTCTACTACTACTAGTACTAAGTGGCACACAGTGCCAGGCTTCAATAGCAGATCATGAGATAAAAATACCACCTGTGCAATATCAATGCACAAATAATCTGGTGAAGACTGATAGAGGATGAACCTCAGTGTTTTGAGCCCAGTGCCTATGTGTTTGCATTACAATGTAAAGTCATGCTGCTGCTCTGTGTGTAGCAGTGTGTGTGTGATGTGATGTGACATCTGTGTCTTTTGATTTGTCTGAATTATGACTTTGAGAAGAAGTGGCGTGACGTTCGTAGAAAAAATATAAATATTACTGCTAAAAATTGCATGCTGTTCATATCTGTATAATGAGTTTAATAATACTAATTGAATCATTACACAGAAGAGCTTCTATATATACGAGTCTGCTATACACTGAACAAGATAAAGAAGAGGATTATTATATTTAATGGACATTCTGTTGTTGTGGAGACATGTTGTTGCTTCCCATCTGTCAATGTTGTACATCAAGTTTTCTAGATTCTTTGTAATTCTTAACAGAGTGGAGCGAATATTACGCTCATCTGCCGCTCTTCCTCGAGCGTGTCCATATTTTCTCAAACTGACGTCAGTTTCAAAAATAGACAGAAATGCAGCGTCAGAATATAGAAGTGTTGCTCTCATTAAAATAGACCCTACAGGCACAGTACTGTATGTTCGAAAAGAGAAGAACATTCTTTTTGACACAGTGAGCAACGACATGAAGGAAATATCATGAAAAAGGCACGTAAACAAGCTCATACATGGAACAGTTCTGCCAACACACATCAGAGACCGCGACATTACATGTTCATTTAAAATTAATTTAAAATCATGGTTGGTGTGTGACCCTATGCAGTAATTTATTCAAATAACATGAAATGTGCTTTGTTTTCATGTATTGCTGTTCTTGTTTTTAATGTATTTTATGTGTCTTTTGAAGCTGTCATTACACCTGCCCAGGGACTGCGGTTGAAAATGAGCACATTTACAGAAATGTAAATTAATGTGTACTGTCCCTCTTACTTTAAACTGTATAGATAAATAAATAAATAAATAAAATTGAATAAATAAACATGCTTGGCAGTTGATTAGCAACAGAAATAATATTTTAAAGATATCCTCCCGACACATTTTAAAGTATGTAAAAATACTCTGCTGACTTTTTTTTTAGTTTAACATGGTTTTCCCACAAAAAAGTAATAAAAACAACTCTGAAAAGGAAGCACATCTACTCTTCTTCCCCATTAAGAAATTCTGGATGTGGCCTCAAGCCCCGCCCACCACCGCTGCCATGGTTACACTCGTAGCTTGTGGCTGGGGCATTGCACAGAATGTCCCAGCCACAAGTGATTTGATTGGTTCCTTAGACATATGATGTCATAAAACCTGGCTGTCTGAATCTGGATCTTTGAGATTGTTGTTGGCACACAAATTCTCAGCCATGCTAATTTAACTCATGTAGCAACACCATAAGACATGTTTAAAATGGTTAAAAACTTGATTTTCACGAGAGGGGCTCTTTAAGGTGAAATGATGCAGTCTTACCCTGTGTTTGCAGCCGGCGTCTTTGAAGGGGCAGAGAACGAGCGCGCTGCCGCAGTTGTCCTTCACATGGTTAGCCAGATCCTCTCGGGCGATGTTGGGTGTGCCGCACTGGTTTGGGCACTGGACAGGAAACCGAGGGCAGTGGTACTGGTGGTTCTGCAGAGGAGAGTTCAGAGGGACAGTGTTAATGTGTGCACTGCTGACCGACAGCATGAGTGATAAGAACACATGCTGCACAGCGGGGTCGCAGATTAATGGGTGCACAGGGAGACACGTCCTTGAAAGTAAAATAAAAATTTTAAAAATACACGTGGTATTAAAAATGAGGCTGCAAAAATAGACCAGAAATGATAGAAAACAACTGATCACGCAGCCGGAAGCCACAGAAAATATGCTGCCAATAACACATGCACATCTGGCAATCAGTGTAATAAAACACTCATAGAGCTGAAACAATTAATTGATGGGCAGATAATTAATCGGCAGGTAATTTGATAATTGATTAATTGTCTTTTTTATGGTTATTGCTTTTCTTGCTGATTTTCCTCTGGTGTCTGGAAAATGTTCTCTATTTCTGATGTTTTACAGACAAAATAATTAATTGAGAAAATAATCAATAGATAAATCGATAATGAAAACAGGGCTGCAACTAATTATTATTTTCATTATCTTTCATCTTTTCTTGGTTAATCAATTAATCATTCAGTCTATAAAATGTCAAAAAGTGAAAAAAGTGAGTCCAAGTCCATGTCTTTAAAGGTCTTGTTTTGTCTGACCATCAGTCCAAAACCTCAAAGTATTTAATTTACAATAATATAAAACAGAGGAAAGCAGAATATCTTCATATTTGAGGGGCTGAAAAAAAGCTTATTTTTTGTCATCTTTGCTTGAAAATAGACTTAAATGATTATTTTATTAGCAAGATAGTTGCAGAGATTATTGCAAAGTTGCAAAGACGATCAACTAATGGATTTATTGACTAATTGTTGCAGCTCTTTAAAAATAATCATTAGTTGCAGCCCTACAAACAAACTAAATGATACATATTGGGTGTTTATTTGCCATGATGCAATGCAAATCTATTATCTCACACCACTACAAAGTCAAAAAGAATCCTACATGTCACATCAGGAGGCAAAACGCCCTTCGACTCGACTGAAAAATGAAATGACTAGGGATAAAAAAATTTTTTTTATAAACCACACATAATAAACGTATTATAAAACACTTTGTGTGCAAGACTGATGGGTTATTACATCTTGGTCCCAAAATGTGGGGGAGGGGAGATGACAATGGCTGCTGCTCAGCCTCTGGCCAGATGTGCACAGGTGCTTCAAAACAGCAGCTCACACTAACATCCAGCTGACACGGGACAGAGACACCGTGAACGGCAGCATCCTGCAGCCACATCCTGCTCCTCTACGAAGCACATGCAGGATGACGAGTGCAATGACTCTGACAGGAGTCTCATTTTGGGAAAAACTGACTCAGTTGTGGTAAATATAACCAAGTTAGATAATAAGATATAATTGAAGCAGTCATTTGAGATTCTGATGGTAAACTGACCTGGATTGTGTCAAAGACGAACTCCTTGCCGCAGTACTTGCAGGGCTGCGTGCGTTTGGGACACTCGGCCATGCCGTGTTGGGACAGCAGGCGACGCATCATCCTCGCCCCGCACTTGTTCTCACAGTAAACACTCTCCTGAGGACACACACCCTGGTGGTTCTGGGATAGAGAGGAAACACGTGATTACAATTTAGAGCTGGGTTATAAAGGCAATGCATGTAATACTGTAGATACAGCAGTTTATATACAGTTGCAGTATGCTGTTTATAGTTTTCATCGCTCAAAACTGCATTTGATTTTTCTGAAACCAATTAAATTAAATTCAATACATTCTTATTGTTCCCAGAGAGAAATTCTGGTGCAACATAACAAACGGAAAAGACGGGAGAAACATACTGTACATACAACAACAAAAACACTATCAACAAGTAACAAGAAGCATAGTGTAGATATGTCAACAACATAGAGACTATAAACAACAGCGTCTTTGTTGTTGCCGTATGCGCAGTATGTTTCTTGTTACTTGTTGTTGATAGTGTTTTTGTTGTTGTATGAGGCTGCAGGTGAAGTTTTGACCCGTCTATGATGACTGTGATTACAAACTATAAAAAAGAACACATGCAAATATAAAGTAAGTAATCGTAAAATATTGTATCTCATGATAAGATCTTTACTGATGGATATTGGACATCAAAACATTGTGAATACCACCTAAAATATGTCAGTAAAATCAAGCGTTTTCTGTTGGACAGATTTCTAGTCTTGTTTTCTTATAGTTTCATCAAATATTGCCTGATTTCAAAATAAAAGCGTATGATGTGGGGCTTGCCGATAAACCAAAAGTATTGACATTTTGAAGCTTTTACTAACTTAAAATTACTGTGTTGGCTTTTTGATAAATAAATGCCATTTCTTATAATTAAATGAGTCCAGAAAATGTATTAATCAGTCCAGACAATCCTACTAATACTGTACTAATGTTTTCAAAATACTCATTGTAATTGTTGAAACAATTATTGCAATATAGATTTTGGATCTTATTGTTGTATTATGTAGCAGTATTTTAAGGAATAATATTTAAGATGTTTGCCTAATTTTCTTCAATGAAAAAAACTGTTTTGAAGATGTACTACACTAAAGTATTTACATGACAGTATCACTTTAGCATGCCCACACGGCAGGTGTGGTCTATCACATTACAAGCAAAAAATAAATACATCTGCAGATTCCGTTTGGAGCTGCAGCACTTTGGTTTGAAACTCAAGTACAAAGCTGTGACAATTAGTCGATTAATCGATCAACAGAAAATGTATAGATTAATCATTATTCCAATATGTTTTTCTTGCAAAGCCATCAACCAGTCTCTGGTTACAGCAGCTCTCATTTGCTGCTTTTCTCTTGTTTTATATTACTGAATTGACATCACCTTGGACTGAAATGGACATTTTTCACTATTTTATGATTTTTATAGACTAAACAAACCATGGATCTAATCTGCAGATTAATCGTGAATGTAAATAACGATTTGGCAGTGGTATTGAAAGGTTTTGAATGATACTCAGTTCTGATGTGAGAGAAGGTGGATGAATGCCCCTGTAAGTGTGTGTAGAGTGGGGAGCATGTGGGCCAGAGTAAACAGAGGAGGGGCGGTGGAAATGACAGAGGTGTTAGTGAGGAGGCTCTGAGGTACTTCAGCCTGCTCACTGACCAAAACACATTCAGCATGAAAGACCCAGTCAAAGCTTCTTTCCTTCTGCTAACACACGTGTTATTTCAAAACAGACCGACACACGTGCATTAGTCTCTCCTGCTGCTTTTCACAAAGACGCCTTTCTTATAGGCATGGAAATTATGTGGCTGCTCTCTGGGTTGTTTACGTCAAGCTCCCTCTGAGTTGTAACAGGAAAAAAATAAAATAATAAAAACAGGGTTGGAGTCGGTGTTTACCTCGTATGCTTCGCCGGTGAATTCGCTGCCACAAAACTCGCACTTCACCTTGCGCTTGGGGCAGTCGTGCTGCAGGTGGTCGGGCAAGTCGCGGCGCGTCAGCTTGACGGAGCAGCGGTTGGGGCAGGGGATCACATTGAAGGCGCAGGTGGAGAAGTGGCCCTGAGGGAGACACACACACAACAACACACACACACGTGTTAGGAAATACACACAGAGGAGTGTTTGATGAGGCAGCAGAGATAAAAAAAAAAAAAAAAGATGGAGGGGAAACAGATGAGAGGATATGGAAGCTTCTCACCTGCAGCTGCTTCATCTGGCCGGTCCAGCGGCAGCCCTCCTCACTGTGGATGCAGCGGATGGGCAGCGCCAGGATCTGCTGCTCCAGCTCCGGGTCCGGGTAGATCTGAAGAAGACAAGCAGGACGAGGTCAGTGTAGCAGGAGCTGATCACCTCATGCTGGAAGACTGTAGTATATTATTTCCATGCAGCAAACATGTGTATAACCTGCAGTTAACCAACAAACCATGTAAAAACCCACTGGATTAGCTGACAAATACAAACTTATGAAGCTGAAAACATAGCTTCTACTCTTGGATAACAGGGTCATTTGTGGTTGTCAGCATTCACAGTTATCACTGTGTCGATCTGAATCCAGAAATCATCATATTTGCTCACAGTTCATTACTCACGTCACATATAAAACATGCTGCCTAGTGTAGATTTAGTTAACATTTAATCCCTTCTAAAACCAGAAAATATTAGTTTGACATGTCTGTTAATTAAACAAACAAAATACACTGTGTAAGTGAGGCAGCTTTATTTTTTAAAGGTCCCATATGATGCTTATTTTCAGGATCATACTTGTATTTTGGGTTTATTTTTCTTCTTTTTGTTTGAAAGATATTTTCTAGGCATTTTATGCTTCATTCAGATGGCGACAGAGAGGAAAGGGAAGAGAGGGGAAGACCTGGAGCAAAGTGCCCTGTCTCTTTAAGCCCCCCTCCCGAAAAAGCCCAATCTGCTCTGATTGGTCAGCGTTTCTGGGTCTTCTGCCTCTGCGCTCTCTGCGTCTCTGTACTGTCACTGCAGGCAGGGAATGACTGTATAACGGCACTATAGCAGCACTTTCTAACTATATATAGTATAGTTGTGACAGTTTAAAGGCACAGTTTCTGAATACAGGCTGTGGGCATTTCTCCATGGATTTATTATTGCATTATAATAAAAAAAGACATGGAAATCACACTTTTTACAATATGGGACCTTTAATTTTGGACAGAGACAGGCTAGCTGTCCCCCTGCTTCCAGTCTTTATGATAAGCTAAGCGAAACACATCCTCCTTCACTGCAGCTTAATGCACAGAGTTGAGATTGGTATTGATTGGGGTGTCTCAGAAAGAAAGATAAGATAGAGCTTTATTTATTCCGAGGGGAAATCGTTGTGCAGCAGTTGCAGTACAAAGTAGGAAGGGCTGAGTGCAAATAGAAAATATCAATAAGGTGCAAATTCAAAATATACAATATGCCAACAATATAAACAGGCTAGAGGTAAGGACTGTAAAAATATAAACAGCTTAAATAAGCTTTAACTATCCCTTTACAATTTTTTACAATGACACTACCATGTTGGTTTCTACATCATATCATACAAGACTGAATTTCTACAGACACACAAACACACAACCACTGGAAAGTCAAACTGTTGAGATCATGTTAGGAAACTGCAGCAGCGAGTCGACCCGGCCGCTGCAGTGATAATGAGTTAGTTTATGGGTTTATGGGACCTTTGAGAGAGACGGGGAGCAGAGGAAAAGATTTATTTTTCCTCGGTCACTGAGCGATGGGGATGAGTCAGTTTTCTGCCCAAACACCCCAAATCCTCCCCTACAGTATGCTGTCCTGAGGATTTACAGCTCTGCTCTGCATCTCCATCCCCCCATGCTGTCACACGAGCACAACACTGGTCAAACAAGAAAAGCCACTTCCTCAAAATGTCACAACAGCCCTCTAAACAAACAGCTCAGCAACAGCCCGGCTGCGCTCACGTGCCTCTGCACCGAAACTATGGAACATCATCGCTTTCAAATTAAAAGTTCATTGAGAAAATAATCCACAATAAAACACTTATCATTGTTTCTAGCTGCTGTGTTAGGGGATAGAAGTCTCTGCCAAACTAAATTAGTGTATTAAACCTGTTAAATATGCTCTACAGTAGAATCTAATACAGTTAATCTATTAATCCATTAGTTGTCAAAATTAATCACCAACAATTTTGATAATTGATGAATTGGTTTCAGTATTTTTTTTAAGAAAAAGTCAAAAGTAAACTGAATGAGTTGTGGACAAAATAAGACAACATTACCTTGGGCTTTGGGAAACACTGAGAATTTTTCACCATTCTCTGACATTTTATAGACCAAACAACTAATCCATTAATCGAGAAAATGATCGGCAATGAAAATAATCCTTAGTTGCAGCCCTACTCTACAGAAGCAGATATAGCAGTTAAACAGATGCTTGACTTGCTGCTCTTTTACAGTAGAAGCAGACATTTTTTTTGCTGCCATAATCACATTCTTTCAGGAGAGGCAAAGAGGAAAAAAAACCTCTAAAGCAAACTGAAACACTCTCTCATTGTTCCAGTCTTGGAATCTGCAGGGAGACAGCAATAATGACCTTTTAATAACTTAGTCCCAAGCAGATCAGGGGGGTTAAGCTCTTTGGAGCTCTAACTTGGGGGTTTATTCTGTCTGCTTTAGCCATTGTTAGTCCCACACTACTACTATTACTACAGTAGCAGCAGCAGCAGAAAAAGCACAATCCTTTAATGGCTGCAACACTCTTGTTCTGTTGCAGCAAGGTTGTGTTTGTGCACGTTTTTTTGAAGGACAGTGTGCAGCGAGCACTACAATACCCCTGACAGTAGACCACCAGGACGGGGTAATTTGCAGGCGACTGGGAGCCTTGGTAAATAACAACGTCTGACAGGTGTGCCATGAGCACATCCTTCCCGTGGGGAGTCCCTGCTATTACAGGCGCCTTCATCGCTCTCTGCACAGCATGCAGACCTGCTGCTGCAGCTCTGATGGCTCGACAGCTAATTCAGGCTAATGCTAACTAACTGCATGGGAGAATTACATACAGCAGTCTTCTTTCAATCGATGCCAAAAGCTGCTCAGAAACAGGGACGTTAACTGTTCGTTGGTTTTTAAGTCTCTCATGCATAGTTGAGAATTAAGCCTTTATCCTTTATGTTGCACTCTCTCACTTTACAACGGGGATATCACATGAGAGAGAGAGAGAGAGAGACATCCTTTGACTCTGAATACAGTCACTATCTGTTTCCCCCAGGCACAATCTGATTAACCGCCTTTAAAAAAAACAAAGAAAGAGTTCAGTTGAATTTTAGATACAGTTTTAGTGGTTCAGAATGAATCAGATCAACTGAACGGTCTGCTTTCCCACTGTAAGGAAATGAAATGCAACCTCTGACTCTAGGTTAAGGATTATTGCTTATATGTTATCCAGAGATTCACTCATTTTTTTATTGTAACATTTTAAAGCCCTGAAATTGTTTTTCTCTTAAAGTCTGGTAATTTGCATCTCATATCCCAACTATATCTAAATCTAATGTAGCAGGATTATATTTATGCCTCCTCTTTCTGGTTAGACTGGCACACACACGTATATTTACATTTTTGCAGCACCTGTATGTTAAACATTTTCCTGTAATTTCTGCCAAATCTGTAAAAAATGTTTTAATCACTTTTATTGGAAAGCCTTTTTCTTAAAATGTAATATGCAGGCATTTCTTAAAAAACAATGTATAGACAAAAGTAATCCCT
>JAOVVB010236865.1:0-22976 GCA_028570985.1 Heterobranchus longifilis | reverse complement strand
CCAAATATGTGCACCTAAGTCTTCCACAAACTTTCAGGAAAACACTGAAGACCTCCTGAATCAGGACTGCACCATTAATTGAAATAAGATTGTGACGATCATGTTGCTTGTACAGTCTGCATGATGACAATATGGACTGCAATAAAAACATTTTCTTTAAAAATCGTGATCTCAATTTTGAGTGAAAAAAAGTTGTGCAGAGAATGCAAGAATCGTGTAGTCCTAACGTTTATGCTGTTCTACATTATGTAGAAAAATAAGATTAGGGACAGGGAAAAGAAAAAGGTGCACCAGTCACCAAGATAACATGGTTACATTTCTCACTTAAACACTCCATCTAAATCAAAAGACAACATCACTGATTACTAAAGTGATAACATGTGACATCACAAGACTATATGAATAAAATCAATATATTTGGATAAAACACTAATCAAATTTAAGTGTGAAATGATGAACTTTGTGTGCTCACTTACAGGAGGGGAAGCCTCCTCTGAAGAGCATATTGAACAGGTCCTCAGGAGTGATGTCGGCCTCAAAGCCCCTGTGGAAGTCGAAGCCTCCTCCTCCTCCTCCGTGTGAGTGACCCGGGCTGCTCGGCTCCTCTCCTCCTGTCAGGTCATACTGACGTCTTTTGTCCGGGTTGCTCAGCACTGCATATGAATTACCGATCTCTGCAGGAGGACACAGTTGATGCATCAAAGAGGGGGAAAAGTTCTGGACATAAATCATTTCAAACTTTTTTTTGTAGGTGTTAAAATACAATGCTTAGATATGCAAAGTTTGCATTACATACAGTATTTTCTATATCAAGCTACGTTTCAAATAGCTTAGAATAGATCAGTAAAGAATGATCATTTACTTTTAAAGGCCTCTGTTGCTCCGGGTGCTTGATTCTTGTCTGGATGGAACTTGAGCGCGAGTTTCCTGTAGGCTTTCTTTAGCTCATCGTCATCGACTTCTTTATTGACACCCAGCACTTCATAGTAGTCTTTACACCGCTTTATTCTGAAAGACAGGGACAAAGAGTGAAGCAGCTGAACACAATCAAGTGGATCATTTTTGACCACTACAACAGAAAGGCAGATTTCTCCTCAAATTTACCTTTAGTGTTAAATTCTCTTTCCGTCACATTCTGAACCTCAAGCATGCATACTTTATTCATTACGGACGGTAGATCGGCACATACACTGGCCTGTGATGAATATTCCAGTCTGTCATTAGGGCTGGGCTATATGTTTGAAATCAATTTTGCAAAATTAATATCAATATTTTTCAAATATCGATATGCAGTACAAAACAGGAAATGTATGAAAAACCACATAGAATAACTATTCCGCAGTTGCTATACATCAGGCATAACTCTTTACATCTGTAAAACAAAAAAAATCCATTGAGCCATTTTGTTAGTTTTAGTTTGCTGGGAATCATTAATTTGGACAACAGACTTTTATTAAACATTTATGATATGATCAAATCATCATGATATACTAAAAGTCAACAATATAGAGTTATCACCCAGTCTACCCGTCACAATCATGACTGTACTAAGACTACTAATGAGGTCACATGGGAGATATTTTTAATGTAAACATAGCACACAACCGGTCTTACTTTTTCTTAGAAGACATGATGCAATTATTAAACCAGTGCAGCCTTCTCAGAGGATTTAGTCTAAAATACTAAGGAACAGAGTGAGCCTATGTTTAAGTGCAATACAGGATTGCGTAATGATGAGCAGCAAGTTTATCCTATAAATCCCAAAGTTAGGGTCGGGACCCAGAATGGGTAATGGTAAATGCATAACAATGGTATGATGTGTGCATTCATTTTTCAGTGCAAGTTGGTTATGAGGTGGTGAGAAACACTACATTCAGCAAATTTAATTATTGCTGTGATGTACTTTTATAATGAAATAAATACATTTCATATAGACTTTAAATTCATGGTTTGTTGTGTTCTTTATCATAAGATTATAAATGTAGATGTCGTGGCAATTCATGATGTATTTTTCTAAGTTTGGGTCCTGGGGGAGTTTGGGAACCCCTGATGTAAATGAACTCAAGTTGCCATCTGCAACTTTTGAGGATCTGATTGGAGGCTGAATGCTGGGGATAAAATACACAGATACAGTGCCTACCTCTCTCTCTGCAGTCCTATCTCATGATCTAAAATTAGAGCATGTAGTGGTTACCTGGTATCTAGTTCACACTGCTACATGTCTCTCACTTTATCCCCTCATGGGCAAAGCACCAAGCTGACGAGGTTCCCATGACAATTAGCTGTGTGTGCACAACCCTGCAGACACTAGTGTCCTCCTGCAGCCACAGATGAAAGGGCTGATCAAGTATGACAGAAACAGTACTGCTGTCACCGGGCCAATTGTAGGAAAGCACCAAAATAGGAGTGGGAGAGTTTACAGTACCACTTAGTGGGAAAAGAAATTCAGCACGAAAGGGAAGACCTAGTGAATCCTAAAATTCTCACCTTTGCACACCTTCAACCTGCTCTTTGGTGAAGCCTTTAGAAGTCTCGCCTCCACCAGACTCTTGGCT
This sequence comes from Heterobranchus longifilis, assembly GCA_028570985.1. Classification (NCBI taxonomy): domain Eukaryota; kingdom Metazoa; phylum Chordata; class Actinopteri; order Siluriformes; family Clariidae; genus Heterobranchus; species Heterobranchus longifilis. Next base: position 20,421 of record JAOVVB010236865.1, on the reverse strand, counting down.
TTCCCTTTCTGGTTGGGCACCGGTGCTTTCCGAGCTTTCTGCTGGTCTCCTACGATATGCACCGTTACCCGCCGAGCTCCCATTGTTCATTAATGCGTCCAACAAAGCTGAAGAAGAGAAAGATGAATTGGATGACAAATTACTACCTTCAGTATCTTACAAGTGTCCAAGATTTTGATAACTTCCATAAAGTTAAAAAGTGCCACTAAAGATTCTACATGAAAAAGGCCTATTATTAGGGTAACAGGAGACTCGAAGAGCAATCAGATGGTTTGTCTGCCACTGATTATAATGTAAATTTGTGTAATGACACACTTTTTAAGATCGGTCATTCGACAGTCAATACACTTTTGATACACTGCTAATTTTTTTAATAAAATGTATACTGCACAGCTTTGCTCAGACACAAAAGTATACAAAGTACCACAGTTACTTACAGTGGCATGATTTTCAAGTAGCCCAAATTAGACAGACAGCACTCAGGCACAGTGTCATTATGTATTGTTAGTGCACATTTACCTAACAAGGTCCAGTTGGAACAGTTCCCAATCAAACCTTCAAATAGCTCTTAAATTAAAGCTTAGTCAATATATGAAAAGGCCACACTTAAGCCAGAAAAACAGACAACAAAATCAAATTTGGTACAACACAAGTAGTAGGCTAGCTGTACTGGCTTCGATCACCGAAATGAAGAAGCTTACGAGTGCACGGAGAGAAGGTGTAACTTGCAAGTACATCAAACCGAGGAAGAGTCGTACTAAAAATCAAGATGGTGGACCACTTCCAGTCAACTATTGGAGTACAGTGAACAAAGGGCATGATGGTTTACTGTGGGCCAGCTTTTGCATACTGCAGCAACTAAAGCCAAATGAAAACCTTGCAAATCTGTCATTCTTCCTGTAGACATGACACATTGTATTTAATTTAGATCATCATTTAATTATTACTACTATATTATGTGTTGTAGAGATAAGATTGTGCAGCAAATCATGTATTACCAGCATGTGATGCAATGTGATATAATCGCATAACAGGGCAATGCAAGACAAGTTACCTTTGGATGTAACCTTGTGTAACCTTTTCTTTTCTTCAAGCCTTTATATTTACTCATTTACACCATCTGCAATTGCTATCCATGCAGGAAATATGATCAACGATGCAAAAACACAAACTGTTATAATGCTCCTTATTGTTTATTAATGCATTATTCATCATTATACACATGTCACATAAGCACACAACTAATGCCTCTTGCACAACCATAATCCTTTCCCATAGCACTCTAGGCTACTTAACGTGTTGAGAAAGACAACAATTTCATGCTTAATGCATTTCTTTTGTTACAGAGTCTACAGCTTTTCTCATTCTGACTCGGACATTTTTGCAGCTGCAACAACCTAATTTGCCCACACTGATCAATAGTTGTTTAATCTATTAACTGTATCAAATACACTCCTCTTAATGCTGTATTTTGATGTTATTATATTGAGAACTTGTTACAATCTTCCCTCTTTAATGTGAGCACATTCACAGCAGACTGGAAAATGCTGGGTTAACTGAGACAGTTGATAACCAGCTTACTGATGCCAGATAACTCAAAGACAGTAGGACAAATATGAACGTGACTTTGTGATACAGATAAAACCTCCCATGTGGCTGCCGTGATCTAAACTGCTGTGAGGAATGCTGGTGTACAGGTGCTGTCTTCTTCTGTCAACCCTTTATGTGTGATGCCCTGGATTGCAACATATGGGGATGTGACATACTCCCTGGTCACTCAATGCCAGACCTGTGCACATGTTAACCCTCCAGACTCACTTCAGTGCCAGAGGTGTCAAGCAGCAGTGGCTCCAAAGTACTCATACAAGGTACTGGAGGAGCTATAATATAAAACCAAATTTTTTTTTCCTCTTATGTCAGCTGGAAACCTCATGATTACTTCAAGGTTATTTTTCCATAATTACATCAATCTGTCTGTTTGCAGTGCAAGTTTTGAACAGTTACTAACTCCCCCACTCGTACACTGTCTCACACCAGCACACAAAGACTCAGAAAAAGCTTCTTCACCCAAGCAATCAGGATTGTGAACTCTAATCTTTCCAGGGTCCCAAGCTAGGGAACCCACACAGTCGTCCTTAATCCCCTGCTCCTTTCAAGACACACTTATGCTGTTTTTCCACTGCATAGTAGGGCTCCACTCACTCTTTTTTGGATTTGCATTAGAAAAAGTTGTGGAAAGTACCTGGTACTTTTTTGGTACCACCTCGGTACCATACATATTTTTCCTATATCGTATTTACTTCAACTCCTCACACAGCATAACCCATCCTCTGTGGCACGTTGTTTAGGCTATGCTTCTGACACATCTTGTGTGAATGTGGATAGTAAATAAATCCTTGACGACGTTCCTTGTCTATTTGCTCAAATAATTGAAAACTGATAAGTGGAATTTGTGTATTTTAACTGCAAATTGGTGGCCATATGTATGCTATTGAGTTTTTTTCAAAAGGTCCAGCCTTGGGAAGTCTGTTATCTACACACACACACACACCTAAACCTGAGGGTGCAGGCACATCATTATGCAGACAAAGGACACAGTTGGACATCTAACTAATCTGTTTTAACTAACAAGTTACAATTTAACAACTGATGAGCTCCTGGAAATCAATGTGCAGCTGTACCTATCCTATTAATATACACAATCACTCACTTTAAAGTGGCAATCTTGAAGATTTTCATAAATAAATGTCCATTAAGTCACAATCTACCCCCGAAGGAGGAAACACAATGGTGATTGAGCCTATGGCCTACTGATTAAAGTATTGCAATGTGGCAACATTTCCTGGAAAACAATTGCTGTATTACAGTTTTTCCTGGGGAGCTCCTGGACATCAATGTGCAAGTGTATCTATCCTATTACACAATCACTCACAATCCTGTATATTAAAGAGCATTTTACAACTACAATCCAAAGCACTTTTGTCAGTCCCCTCCTTACTTAACACCCGTTTAGTAATGTTACAGACAGTTGTGTGTCCAGGATTAGCCTATACTCCGGGTCGATCATTCAATTAAAGGATTGGCAGTCGGCTGGCCAACATGATGAGGTCTCTAGCCGTGACTACATCATTCTGTTCTGCCCTCACCGAAATTAACAAACTAACGGCCTTCACACAACACAACAGCATCAATAACGTAGGCCAAAGTCTATTACTTGAATTGAAAGTGAAATGACAGTTAACAAAAAATGCGTTAAAGGTCAGCTAATACGTTACAATGAGTGACAGCTAGCTAACAACTGATGCTTGATGGCTTGGGTTGACGTTTCACGGTTAGCTAACTTGTGTTATAGCTAGTTGTTGCATTACAGTGCTTCACTGACAGCTACCAAAAGTACAGGCTAACACTTATTCACGTAACTTCACCGTATCTTACCCAAATTTACTGAAAAGCCCACGACAGCGAACGAAGCACTGGCTAGGTTAGCTAACATAACGCTAGGCCCACAACTTAGCTAACGCTAACTCGGATGTGTGTCGCTTAAATTCCTGTGTTAAAGCCGCAGTTTATTCTTGATTAACGTCAACTAATCATGCTAGTATGTATTATACAATAGTCAACAGGTGACCCGTTGTGAGCTTAAGCCGTGTGAGTGATGTTAACAAACGTCAGCTTCTCGCTAACAGTTGGTCATTAAACTACAGTGCAGTTTATTCCTTCGCTAGCCGGGGTCAATCAATAACGGCCCTACCTTTGGCTCTGTCAGTTGGATACAGCTTCTCTGCTTTGATCAGAAACTTCAACGCTTTCTCTTTATCTCCGGCTTTGAGGGATTTCGTCGCTATATTTATACATTTTTCTGCTTCGTCTCTGTTCCCTTCCATCTTCATCCCTCTTCCTCCTCCGACAGAGTCAGCTGATCATCTCTCTCACCACGTGGTCACCTGCACTGACAGCGGAGTCACATATAGATATATTTATATCTATGGCAGAGTCAGATGTGAGTCAGATACATATTATCTATTTATGTATGTTTGCTGTCTGTTAATAGAATGTAGGAAAAAAGATACACAGGTATACACAGATATTAGATTCTAGTTACTGTGGATATGTGGGACTTTATCATTTCCTGATACTATGTTTCCTCTTGTTATACATTTATACAGTAGGCCTATATTATGTTAGTGTTTGGTTGTTGGAAAAATATGCATATTAATGAGCATCAGTGGAATAATCCTTAGTACAGGTACAACAATGTAAAAATACTCCATTACCAGTAAGTTATGTATTGTCCTGTGGTTCTCATAGGGGTCGGCCACCTCCAAAGAGTTACAAGATAAATGGGGGTCATATGACCGCCCAGATTTATCTGGTAACTCCGGATCGTGACAAGGGATCCCAATTACAACCCAGTCTCACGGTTGCAACTCGGGCATTCCTGTCCCAGCCACAAGTGACTAGTGACTTGGCAAATGATTTGATTGGTTCCTTAGACATAATGTCATAAAACCTGGTTGTCTGAATCCAGATTTTTGAGACTGTTGTTGGCAAACTGCAGATTCAAAGCAGAAATGCTCAGCCATGGTGCTGACTGCTCATTTCACTCAGGATATGTCTTGTAGCAAATAAAAAACACCATATAGACATGTTAATATGCATGGTTAAAAACTTGATTTTCACCGGAGGGGCTCTTTAATACCATGTATCAAAGCAGACTGATTCATACTGCACACAAAACAGTTATTTACGAGAAGGTTGTTAGCTGTAGAACATGGCTGAACTTTAGAGCATAATAGATTATAAAAACAACATCCTTAAAATATGGACACATATAATCTCATGAATAAAAACAAACAAGACAAGTGAAATAGTCTCAACTATATTATTGGAGATGTCAAGAGCCAGAAGATCTTGACCCATGCATTTCTAATACAGTACCATTATCAAGGGGCTGACAGCAAGATCCCCATCTGGAGGATTTCAAGTACAGTCACAGAGTTGAGAGGTGGAATGACTTTGTGTCAGTTTTGTTTGTCTACATTTTTTTTGTTGAGCTTCCTGCAATGGGGTCTCTTAAGCTGATGTACATGAAGGGGGAAGTTTGGCTGCAAAAGAGCCCATAGTGTTGAGTGCTGCATGGATGCGGAAGTGTAGCGTTGACTCCATGTTGTAGTCTTTGTAGTTCATCCTACAAATAAGATCTCTTATCAGCTTTGTGTAATATGGCAGTATAGAATTTCACTATTTCATCAAGGCATTTGACTGTGGATGAGTTAAAAAAAACAACAACACTTACTTGACATTTTCAATCACAGTGATGGCTTTGTCGATGTCACCTTTCTGTTTGTGCAACAAGCCGAGCTCATACATGGTAAACGGCACAAGGTAGTTGTCATGCTTGATATCATTTTCACTGCAAAAAATAAAAATAAATATGAACTAAAGTCAGGTCAGTAGGTCTATTCAGTAGTGTTCAAAACAACAAAGTGGCCAAATTTAATTTGTTGTGCAGTATGCAACACCACACTGAGAGGTAGGATCTATGTATATTATGAATCATGTTCTTCAAGACGGGGTATACTGTATAGTATTATGGAAAAATATAAAATACAGCTAATGCAATTCAAATCGTATGTATGTTCATTTGCAAAAACAGATAAAGGCCATTCTTAAAATGAATAAACCAACACACATATTTCCTTGATGCACAATAAAAATACATGATTTGGGAAAATAAATAACAAGACTAGGTGTAAACCTAGTATGTGGCTGGACCGCGACTGTTGTGTGTCCAAATTGTTACAGGGATAGTCAGCTGTGGTGTCTATAATTCCTGGATATTAAATGTTTATAGTGGTCCCAGTAATATTTGTGTGTGTGTGTGTGTGTACACTGAACTGACTGTCCACTGAATCATTTTGAAAGAGCAACCACCAATGGAGAAGCTGCAACGTCAGTCAGTCAATGACAGACAGACAGACAGACTTTCCCATTTATAGGGCTGGTCCTCCAAAAATGGAGATATCGGTTTTTGAAAATAAACCCATCAGACAGTTTTTGGTTTCATCCATCAGGCCAGAGTGTATTCCACACTCAATGTCATTTTATGAATTTAAAGAACAAAAAGCTATAAAGATTTACACAACAACTTTATGGAGTCTGTTCAGATGCAAACTGTAGCCAGAGGGAGGGCAGAGGAGGAGCATGGGACATTAATAAAAATCTAATTTGACAGTGAAATGGACAGACACTCTTAAAATTGGGTTGAAATGTTAAGTCATTTGTGTAGAGATTATCGAATGCAAATGTCATATGCAAAGTACAGTTGACCAGTGTTGAAGGACAGAAATAGTGTTACAGTTCAATGTGTTGTGTATAATTTCTGACAGTGTTTTTCTGTTCATTTGTAACCAGGGTTTCCTGAGACAGCGTGTGTTGAGATGGCATTAAGATGGCCTCACCTGGAAATGACATGATTGAAGCAGAGCTCAGCCTGGACCAGATGCCCCAGCTCTCTTAGACATAGACCTTTCAGCATCTGGACAACACACTGGTCATCCAGGTGATACTCGGATGGGTCTACACATGACATAAAATGCTGTTAGTTTCATGCAACACACTAACCCTAACCCTAACTCTAACCCATGTGCTTCAAAGCTCTGCTGTCCATCTCACTTGGATCATCTCTGAGCTGCTCCTCTGCTTTTTCCAAAGTGGTCAATATGCTTGTCGTCAACTCGGGTCTTTTGCCAACTACTGTGAAACCGTTCCATACATACATCATTTCCTGTGGGGGAAAAACATGGTTGTTTGTTATCAAGCCATTTTCAATATTGAATCATTGAAAGTAGGAGTGCACATGTGTCCTCACCAAAGCAGGCACGACTAGTTTAACAGGGTTAGAAGAAGAGTATCGCTGTGCTTTGTTTGCTGCAAACTTCTCTGTTGGAATGGACTTTCCAAAAATTCTCAGTCTGAGACCATCCACCTGCCTGCACACAAACCACACGTTTCACAGTTACTATATGATGATTACGGAACTTACAGAGTCGCGTGTGCACAAATAATGATTCTCCTAACAGCACACCTGAATAACTCCACCACATTTTCTCCCAGTTTAGTCACTTCTTCCTCTGGTAGCATGCTCAAGATGGCAGCTTTCTGGAATGTATAGATGGCCTGCAAGAGGAGAGCAATCAGCTTGTCATAAGGAGGTGGAAAAAAATGTTAATTCATGAGCAGTTTTACAACAGCGCATAGTTTATTTTATTGTGTTTCATATGGACATCACAGTAGCACGAGAATTCTAACACATTTTGCACAAGAAATAGATGCACTGCTTTAAGTGTTTGCAGCGTAACGCTAATTTGCAACACCTGTCCACAGGAGGCTTTTGTTAAAAAAGTTAAGATAGAAAAAAGAGAAGAAAGTACATCCACAAATACATACACAAGAATACATCCACAATACACAAGAATACATACACAAATATATAGGGACATACATAGGGAGAAAAGGTTTGTTACCTGGGACCACTTGCTCTCTTTGCAGAGCACATCAGCGTATCGATACGCCTCCCTCCAATTTTGCTCGAAGGAGTAGGCCCACATCAGCTCCCAGGAACACAGGTGGTGAATCTGATGCCACTCCTGCTGTGCCGCGATACATGCCAGGAACTTCTCCTGGGCCTGCAGAGAAACAGAGACTTATGGGCTTTCAGTTTTCTACAACAACATGAGCTGCATTAAACAACACTGAGCTAACTGTAGACATATGTGAAACCATGCAGTTACTATCAGTATATACTTACAACTGTGAAGTTTCCTTTGAGCAAAGCTATTCTTGCAGTGTAGAAAAGAATGAGGGCTCCCTGTAGACAAGATACAAACAAATCAATTAAAAAATAATGCAATTTCACTGAAAAACTAGGGACATTTGCCATTAGTTAGTCAGCAAAAAAAACCACTGCTCACATTTGGGAACTTTTCAATGTAGGGCTCCAGCAGAGCTTCAGCCTCAGTAAGGTTTCCATCACCAGTACCTGAGGGAAGAACATGAGCAGAATAAGACATTTCTGACCATTACCAATCTTAATATAATGAGAAAATGCTGTTTATCTAGGCATAAATGAATGAGGGATTTAAATTCCTGTTAGAAATATACCCAGAATCACTGTAATGTAGAGATGAAACATCAGCAGAGTCAGGGTGCTGAGGATCGAGCGCAGGCTGTGGCCGGCTGCTCCCTCTCTCAACTCTGACAAACCGATTTCCTGCATGATAATCAATTATTCTTTGATTTGACATGAAAAGCTTTATTACAGAATCGCTATTGATGAAAAAAATGTGACTGGTGGCACACCCTGTCTCCTGAGAAGCCCAAAAACTCCATCAGTCTGAGAACTCTGGATGGGAGCAGAGACAAGATCTGAAAACAAAAAAATAGGTTAAAAGTTGGTCCAGTGGTAATTCTGATAGGTAGGCTTTATTTTTTTACAGTCTATAGCAACATATCTGGAAATAAATACTGTTTGAAGAGTGCAAAAACACATTGTTCTGCTGTATGACTGCAATGTTTTCTCCAGCTCTCACCAGATTAAATGATCCAATACCCATGTTGACACCACCCCTAAAATGAATGTGGGTGCTCTTCTGTTTCTCTGTGTCGTTTGTGACATTGGCCAAGGCCTGGCAATCCCTGGTTGGGGAGACAACATATCATGTAAAAATATACTTAACTATAATGGGGTTTTTAAAAAAAAATTTTTTTTACTTTTCTCTGTGTCTGATTATGGAATTATGTCCCCAACAAAATCCCCCTATTCAAGCTTCTTACTTGTAAATCTGATAACTGTTTCGGATTTTCATCCCTCCTTTGATGAAGCTGATTATACTCTCATCCAGGAATGTGAGAGTTGCTTTCTGCAGCAGAACTTCAGCATAGCACAGCTCTGCATGCATCTCCTCTGTTAACAAGTGTCACATGGGTCACTTGCTGGTCACATGCTGAGTGCAAAACACTTTTCAGAGCTGCACACATTTAGTTAGAAACACAATGCACATTGACACTTTACATTATAGGCTGCACCAAACTGCATTTTCTCATATTGTCACTGTGAACTTAAACTGTAATCAGTGCCCTGATGTAGAAGTTTGTGCCAATACAAAACAGAACAAGATATTGGCAGTGGCCTGTAGCAGGAAAGATGGGTGGTATAGATTTTAAATAAAAGTATACTTTATATATGCAGGCCTAACTGTAACCACTGTGTGACTCATATTGGATTGGTTTATCCAGATGGAGGATGAAGTATGTATATTTTGACAACCCCTCCCTCCCTTCCTGCCTCCACTGCACTAACTCCTGCAAAAGAGCCTGCAGTCACACTTGCTTTGTTAATGTAAACATATGTTCCCCATGCCAATAAAGCCCCTTTGAATTGAAACTGAATTGAGAGATTGTTACCCTATAATTAAATATTAGCACCTAGAAATTAAATCGAATTATATTTCTATGGTTAGCACCGTCTCATTGTCTCTCACACCTATAGGCTCCACACCCTCCAAGTTTTGGTTTGACATTTTGCATTTTTCCCACCTGCTATGCAATTACTCTCCCCACCCTGTGTTCACCTTCTGTATATAATTATGTTTTGTTTATTTCTAATAAAACACTTCATTGACCTTTTAAACTTGTCTCCCCTCCTTGTCATAGATCCACTGAGTCTGGAAGAGTCTTACCTTCTGTCAGCTTGTCAGCTGGTTGTCTATACCACAGGCTGGTTAAAGTCTCCACTATTCCAGTTTTCTTACGAAATCTATGTTAAGGAGCACACAGTAATATGGTGACAATTTAATAAAGACAATTTCAGCAGGACAGTGTCTCAACTCTTCATGGCGAGGTGCTCAATGAATTCTTCTGTATGTACTTTCCTTACTCAGGAATGTACCGCACATTGTCCCCAATGTTGAAGTGGGAACTTAAAAACTGTTCTGCCATACCTTTGGCATGTCTGCAGGGAATCCCTCAGTGACTCCATGGCAGCAGTCATGTCCTTTGGTTCAAAGGTCATGCCTGCCTGCATCACCAAGATGCTGCTGTAGCCCATTGCGTGGTACATGCTCTGACTCTTCCTGCAGGCGACAAATGCAAATGAAATAAAAAATAATCAAATACCTACAACTACAAACTAGTGTAACTGTACAGCGCGGTGCAGTGTCAGTGACGTACCAGGGTTTTAAGAGAACCAAAGCATCAGAAAACCTGTTGTTCAGAAAAAGATCGAGGGCGGTGGAGCATTCCTTCAGTGCAGCTTCTAAATCCATTTCAGGTGATCTGGATGAAAGATTGGCAAATTAATTTAGGCTTATACATCCCAACAGACATACATACATACATACATCTGACATCAAGTCATGCATAAGTTATTTGGGAGCACAGGAGCATCAAAGCCATGAAACCCAGACAAGTGGCACTCTGGAAAACTTCAGGCTTTACTTCTTCATAATCTTGTGAGATGAGATGTAAAATGTATAGCATGGTAGCAAGTTGAGTGTGTGAAACAATGGGGTTCATATATGTATGTATTCACAGTTTGAAGAATGAATAAGTAGTAAAGTATTAGTAAGATATATATACTGACCTCTAGTGTTGGTGTAGTGCATTACAATGAGCATATTTCAACCAATGTTTGCTGGGATCCCATTTGCAAAGATAAAGGATAGATTCTCTTCTATATGTCTGATTGTTAGTTGCATTATGTGCCATTGAAATACATGCACAAATCCCTGTAAAACCTTTAAAATAAAAGCACTTACATTGAATCGTCACTGGTTTGGTTTAGGTCCGCCTGAAAAAGGGGGGAATAAAATAAAAAAGTCAGTTGACAGTGAAATTGGATTCTTGTGATTCTTGCTGAGAGAGCAATTTAACCTGCATACACATGTATTGTTTTTGCTTATTGTATTCATTTTAAGTAGAGTCAAATGTGATAACCCAACATGCTCCCATCAGAATCAGAATCAACTTTATTGCAAAGTATCTTTGCACATAGGAGTTTGGTGATTTGGTGCATAACAAAAAAACAGTGCAAAAGTCAAGAGACATAATATGAAATAGAAACATTTGCAATAGAAAATGTGAATAAAATATAAGAAAAATGTAAATTCCTTCCACCCTGTCTTACACGTGGACGTTTAAATTAGAAACAGCTTAATAAATAAAATACGTCTGTTAGAAAACTAACTCTGGACATCAAACACCTGCAGTAAAACAACCTACCTGTTGAAGTGAATTGTCTTTTTTCGTCTCCATTTGATGCTGGAATTTTAGTCACATAGCAAGAAGTTACACTAAACGTTAAATTAAGATAATTTATGTTTTTCCTTTCCTCTGGAAAGCTATCTCTGCACTTGCAGACACAAATTCATGTTAATTTGGTCTCCTGTGATATTTATAAAGTCACTCAGGAGCCAGGAGGGGCCTAGATCTGTGAGGCAAGCCCACAAGTCTGTAGCCTCAAAGATAATTTACTCCTGCTGACAGTATGTGCAACCTTTACAATAAATATTATATTCAAATTTTATAAAATAAACTCACCTTATTTATTAATCAAACAAACTGGTGCAGGTGAAACCAATGCATGTGCGTCAAGAGCACACGGCTAATTTAATAAACTGGATGAAATGCTGATAGTAATAGCCTAAATATAATTGTCCTGTTAAAACGTTTTTAAAAAATAATTCTGTTATTTCCATAGAATTTAAAATAAAAGACAATGAATGCTTCAGTGAGGACGGTATGAGCCATAGCAACAACAATAACAACAACAACAACAACAACAACAACAACAACAACAACAACTCATAAACATCTGAAAAATAACAAGTCAAAAATGTTTGAAACCACTTGTTTAATCTGCATTGCATTTTTACTATCTTGTTGATTTTGTATGTACAATCTTAATCTGGAGTAACTCGTAATTTCAGCTGTCAGGTAAATGTACTGGAGTACTTTCCCTCTTAAGTGGAGTGAAGTAGAAAAATAAAGTCAATAGTCAAGTAAAGTACAAGTTCCTCAAAACTGTAGGCCTATCTATGCTCCATGCATGTACAATGGACTGATGTAACTGCACTCTGCGTGCTGCATGTGATGTCCCTGCCTACAGTAATTATCTCTGGTTTGGTCCTTTCCGCTGCTGCACCACACTCTACCCAGTCTTGTGTGTTGGGGTGGATTTAATTTCTTGTCATAATGAGTTACGTTGTTCTACTATAATGAACATAATTGACAAATCATGTTACTATCACCCCCATTCTTCACATGTCACATGGAAATGTATGATAATTGACCATTGAACTCAGATGTAATTTATAGTCTGTTTTAGTCACGACATGAGGCAGCTCAAACAAGAGGTCTGTCTTGTGGTTGTTTAAGGGTTTGTTGCTGACTTACAAGGATGAAACTAAAAATCATGAAAAATTAGCAATACAATGTATTTTACTGCTTTTATTGAAATCATATTTAATTTACTATTTATTGTATTTATATATATCAAATATGTTTTAATTGTAATTGCTTGCTGCTCTTTCTTGAGTTAGTGAGCTACATAAGTACATTTTGTAAAATTAGGAGGGAAAAAAGTGGATATATTTAGCTCATTTGTAACATGTCCTCTGGTATTTTGAAGCCCCCTGTTGCCACTAGTCCTTAAAACTACATTACCCATGATCCTCAACGCTCAGCTGTAGTTCATCATTTCAGGGAAACATGGCGGCGTCCGAGCCCTCGACAGACACAAACATCCCAGATTATGAATACACTAATGTTAACACCAAAGTATTTCATATCGGCTCTTTCAGAAACGAGTGGCTGAACAGACTGAAGCCGAGTAACTACTCCTTCCAGCAGGAGGACGAGGACACGTTTGATGCTAACTTTGTTAAAAAGATGGGGATAAGTGCGGAGACGATGGCTGACCTCAAGTCTATCTGCAGGTAGTCACACCAACGTTAACGGTTAGCCGAGTTAGCTAACGTTTAGCAACAATTGTCACCATTATCGAACAGCAAACACGAATTGTGTCTTATGAAAATGTTTCTTCTATGGGCTCTTTCCTTTCCCTGTCTCTCTATTGCAACACGGTTTATAATAAAACATCACGAAATTGCACTAAAACATAGAATTTCGTTAGACTGTTAAAGGCTTCATTTGGCCAGTATTTACCATGTTTGCAAACTATTTACATTACTTTGTTTTCACGTTTTCTTTTCAAGTCTTGATTCACTCCGTTGCCATCCTGAGGATGATCAGCCTGACACAGAAGTTGTTCCTCCAGACCCAACGCTGAGAACACTAGTGTATGACTCCTCCTCAATTATTAAAATGTATACTGTGTCCAACAGCCATGTTAACAAATTCAAATTCAATGCCCTGTGATTTGTTTTTTACAGACAAAGAAAAAGGAAACAAGACCACAGATCTACTCTAAAAGGCTGCAAGAATAGACACGACCTCTACGCAGATGAACTGGTGGGTCCATTGAGTACAATAGATAATTGTTCTGTTTGACAGAGGAGGTGCCAGACATGTTTCTTGATTCTTAATATAATATATTTCCTGTGTGATTTCCAGGAGCGTTTAACTGTGGGGAAGAAACCAGAAGCAGTGGCTGACATGATCCCTGAAGGAGAAGTCATTCTGACCATCAATGTCTACTACCCGGCTGCTTTTGACAAAGTGAGCTTTTACCTTTCTCAGAGTGCCAGAAACCCTCCAAATTGGACAATCTTTTCTGGGCATATTTTTTCTTGAATGTTATTCTCCATGTAGCCTTGCATAGCCGGACCTATCTCCACAGCTCTGCTGGGGGAAGATCTGGATTCACTGTGCTTTCACTCTGGGATAGGGGGTAAAACTCCCTGGCTAGTTTGTATTTCTTTAAACCAATCACAATGGTCTTGGGCGGCGCTACGCCCTGGCTGCAGCGAAGGGATTTTGAGGGAACACGAAGAAGGGGGAGGGACTTCCTGTTCACTGGGGTTTCTTCCCGGAGAGGAAGTAAGGCTTTATGCCAGCACTGTTCACATAGTAAGCCAGACTATTCTCCATGGTACTGACATTTTCCTCCCCCCTCCCCCTCAGTTTCTCTACAACAGACCCCACGTAACTCTGCTGATGATGGGCTCCCACAGCTTGTCAGAGCTCAGGGACGCCATCTGCTGTGTCAGCGACTTGCAAGTGTGCGGAGAGTTCAGCACCACGCCGGACATGGCTCCAGAGTTCATCAGCAAAGTGAGCACATGTACAGTTCGTCTGAAATTACACGCAAGATCTGAACAAAATTATTATGCGTCTCTCAATTAAATAATTCTATATTGTGTGGTATTGATTCTGTCAATATTTGCACACAAGTCCAACTCTTAAAGCCTGGAGGTAATATTTTAATGTTTTCTGTTTCAGGATCATTACAAGTCAGCGTTCTTTTTCTTCGAAGGAGTTTTCTACAACGACATGCGATACCCCGAGTGTCAGGACATGAGCATGTAAGTTTTACCTCCTGATAAGTTGAATGATTGGTTAATATAATATCCTCTCCCTGTATACCCTCTGCCCTCTGTTTGACTGAACTCCTCTTTGCCTGATCATTTAAAGGAATAGTTCAACATTTTGAGAATTTCACTTATTAACTTTCTTTCCAAGATGAGAGGACTGATACTACTCTCATGTCTGTGGTTGAAGTATAAACTACAGCCAGGAGGTGATTAGCTTAGCTTAGCATAAATACTGGAAGTTAGGGGAAACAGCTAGCCTGCTCACTCCAAAGTTTAAAAGATACTGTAGAGTTTAAAGCAAATCATTTAGTAAATAAATTATTATTCTGAGGGAATTGAGTATTATTATAGTTTGTAGTAGTAGTAATAGTAGTGGTAGTAGCAGTTTATTTCTCTGATATCTTAAAATCCAGACGTTCAGGAGGTTTTTACAGGGAGCTGGATTACCTGCAGAGGTCTCCTCTCCAAAACAAACAGACTGGTAAAAACAGTGAATGAAGCAGCAACTGGAGGTGCTACAGGCTGGAGAATGTATAAAGAGAGCTAATGTTTGCTCAGCTTGTTTCTCTAAAACTTAAGGTCCAGACGTCCACTGAAAAAGTCCTTCATCCGGTTAAAATATATAGTTAAAGTGACCAAGATGTAAAAATTTGGTCACAAAAAAGCAATGACCAAGATCTAAAAGGTGCATTGTAATAATAATGTGGCTTAAAACCAGATAAAAAGTCAATTTATGACCCTTTTTTTTGCTGCTCTTGTTAACACTGCAGCTTATGCAATCAGCTCCTGGTGGCAGCATGGAAAAGGTCATCTTTGTTTGAGAGGATATTTATTGACACCTTGTGATTCAAATTCAGATCAAAATGTCTTTGCCTACTGGAGTTACAACCACATTTACTAAAATAATTTGTCATGCTCACAAGCAGACCAGAGACTGTGGTTAGAAATATTTGGGGCAGAACATTGCACACTCAGAAATACTGTATAGACTTGTACAGGGGAAGAGTTGTTGGAGATAAAACTAAAACATTCTTTGAATTAAACAATTAAACATGGAAGCTATCGTGTCACATGTAACTTTAAAATGAACAGATATGTCTTTGATGATCTAATGATGTGCCCTCTGTGTGTTTTATGATACAGGACTACCATTGAATGGGCAAAGGCACACAACTTCCCAGCCTACAGCCAGGCAAAGATGGAGGACACACGATTCGAGGATCTGAAAGTGAAAGTGGGCTTCCCGTACCTCTACTGTCATCAGGGAGACTGCGAACATCTCGTCATCATCACAGACCTCAGGTCAGTGCTGTGTGTTTTTTTTCTCATTGTTCTTCAACAGCTGAAGGGCTGAAGTCAAATACGAGGCAAAACAGACATGAAATAAAGGCATCAAGCTAAAAACATAAAAGACACTCAAAAACTAAGTAAAAGCAAGTATAAAGAAATGGGTCCACAGATCTGAAGTCCAACGGGAGTGAGTTCCAAAGTTTCAGAGCTACAACCTCAAAAGCACAGCACAAAAATGAAGGCCAGATCTTAATGTCACAAATGTGAGACAAATCTGTGTTCTCATCACTCAGACTCTTGAATAAATGGGCCTGGTCCTTTTTCCTCTCCTGACACATTACAGACTGGCCCATAAGAACGACTGCCTGGACAAGAAGCTGTATCCACTTCTGACCCACAAGGACAGGGTCACCACACAGAAGTGTGCCGTCTGCCATGTCTACATTGGAAGGTGTGCAAGAATCAGCAATGCATAAACAGCTTTGGCATTTTCAAACTGTGATACAAGTTTAACATCCCCAAATCTTTCCAGATGGTTTACTACCAACGACCAGTTTGCTCCGAGTGACCCGTGTCTCTTCTGTGACAAGTGCTTCCGGTTGCTGCACTACGACGCTCAAGGCAACAAGCTGGGAGATTTCCTGGCCTATCCCTATGTGGACCACGGTGCATTTAACTAATGCTTTTCTTTGCATCAGATCACTGATTTGCTGTATAATACAGTTAAATGGTTTATATTTCAGAGAGAAATGTTTTCATGCGTGGGAAATGTTTGTTTAAAAAGAAACAGTTTTTGGACAACAATGCTTTGATTTTACAGACATTCATGTTTGAAATAAACAGTAACATTTACTGGAAATGTGTTTTACTGAGCTGTGAATTTTTTCAGGTGAAAACTTATTTGCAATGTTTAATTTGTAAACCATTCATTAAAAACTTAACAGCCCAGTAAACAGTTACGGTCTCATCACTTTTAGCAAAGTAGTGCCATCAGGCAGTGTCATCTATCTCACCCTGAAAACTGAAAACTAAAACCTGCCTGCCAGCACCCAGCTTCCTTGTTTTCATATACTTTTCACTGTATATACATTGTTACCCCATACTTCTTTTTTATATACAATAGTCTGTACTGTATATAGTATAGTGTGTTCAGTGACACCACATACTAAAAAGTCCCGAGCTCCCATACAGTTAGATGAGGTTGACCAGATGTAGAAGGTCTGTGATGATTTGCATAGTTTCTGGCATGAAGTATGTCCCTAGATATTATTCAAATATGACTTATTATAGACAAGGACCAAACATTTCTTTTAGGCATGTTTGAACTGATGTAGTTATGGTTGTGTTTTAGCCACATGCTAAACAAGCACATGTTCAGAAACTAGAAGTAGTTACCTTTAAAATGAAGCCTAACATACATGTATTTGGGTTGCACAATTCTGTTGTAAGCTTTTCCATTTGGGTATGCCAGATAGGTGAAACCCTGTGTTAACAGGTTAAAAATGTACTCATTTCCCCATATTAAATATTCCTTATTAAATGCACAAAAAAACGAAGTTAAAATTTGTGGTTCAATTGATTAAGAATTTCGCTGTCAAAACTCATCAAGACTGTTTTGTTGTGGTTTGATCGATTGATAGCAGCCAGGCAACGGTCATCAGATATTGATACACATTTATGTATGACATTGACTTTTTCCAATTGAGTCCCACTCACTTCCAACCAGTGAGAGCAGCAGACCAAAAATACAGAAATCTTGTGAAATAACTAAAACCCCGTCATTCAAAGTAAGAAATTATTGAGGAAATCTCGAGTAGCTAATAGAACAAATAGAACTCTGTAGTCATAGCAACATGACAGCAATAACCCTGGTGGTGAAACAGACAAAGTCTGGTAAAAACTTCATCAATACAGAATCAAAAAAAAACAACTGATCTTTGTGAGGTGCTCTCGACAACCACGACAGCAATGTTTGAGATTACCATGTGATTTCTGTGCGATCAACGTGAATATATATATGATTAAAGACAAAAAAGGAATACTATATGTACTACTTTATTATTGGATGCTGAAACAGGTCAACAGACAGGCACAAAAATACTCTTATTTACATCTACGTTAAAAACAAAACTTAAAAAAAAAAAAACACACTTGAACAACTTTTCTATTTGTGCATCTGAAGTGAATCTTTAAAATGTTACTGCAGCCAATAAAACATGGTAATGGTGCGTCTGCACTACAAATAATCTGTAGGTGAAGTTAAGATCAAATTTAAAGGCATATGGAATGAGAAGTTCGAGGTGCTGCAGATCTACAAGCTCTTCTTACTCTTTACAGTCGTGTTACACAAAATCAACAGGTGTCTGAAAGGTAAAGATTACACAAAGTAAAATAAAATAAAATATGCAGTCAGTCGATGAGGAGTTTGATGTACTGAAACCTTGAAGCAGCAACACTGACAGGAACAGCCAGTAAACTGGAAACCAGTGATCATGATCAGTCATCAAACGGAACAGGACAGCAGGTCCCAGTTTGGACAAAGGTTCTACGAGTACAGCAGCAAATGTTTTCTTTTTTTCTTCAGGCATGCAGGACGCTCAGGTGGACTCTTCCGGAGCTTTTGGGGCACTACAGTCAAACAGAATTCAGAAATGGGTTAAGACAGTATTGGCAGTCTGGTGTTTCTTCTTCTTCTGTGCCATAGACCTCCAACTATTAAAAACACATCAATGAGCACTGGATGACATGTTCAATGAACATGGTTGCTGTAGTTCATTTTCAGTCAACACACTGTTGCTGCTGTTTGCTGATGTTTACAGAAATGGCGGAGGCCATGGAAGTTCAGTTTGGGTGGATATATTGTAATTTTAGTATAGCTTTTCTGAATCATCTATTTCCTCTGTCATTATGTCTTTGCCGAGCATATTGTGTCCACAGCTTCCCATGTCGTAACCACGAGGTCATGAGTTCCATTTGAAAGCAGCGTGTGCTCTGATGCTGTAATGACTCACTGAAAATAATCCCAACAGAAACACTGTTTACTGAGGTTTCAGTAATATTTGCTGAAAACTACAATACCCAGCTGTTTTAGGAACCCTTTAAACTATATACTTTAAATCATTTTTTAAATATTCAGACAAACATGGGCAATAACAAAAAATATAGAATAACACCAGCCTCATACTTTAAGATAGTGTTTCTCAGCCAACTAAAATGTATTTACTGGTTTGTATAATGTATTTGAAACATATTTATCATGTAGTACTTGTAGGGAACCCCAGGCAAAACTACAAGAAAAAAAACAATAGTTTTATACAGATTTAGGGGCTAATTTTGAACATCACAAAGTAAAGGTCAATGCCACCGACAACATTTTGGATTAGATACCACTGGCTCATCCCAATACTGTTAACTGTGTAAATTACTTGATGCAACTGTTATTTTCTTGTCGTATATTTAAAAAAGCGAGACATAAAAATAGATGTACCCCTGTTATCCTGTGTATGTGTTGTGGGTAAACTACCTGTGATTTTCTCCCACTGAGGTGTCTTCAAGAAGCTTCTCCGTCTCCTGCCGCTTCTCTTCTGGGCCGATGTCGCCATTTGTTGTCTTATCTTTAGGCGGTGCACAGAGACACACACAGACTCAGTCAGACAGACAGAACATCACTGGACAACCCAAAACACCGCAGAGAGGAGAACTCACAGGAGCATGTGATGACACACGCCGAGCTCCAGACCTTACTGAGATAAACTGGATTTTCCATTCATTTGGCATGCCTTGCTGTAGAAAGAGACCTTTCACTGAGACACTCCTTTTAGTGGAAGTAAGTACGTGAATATAGTGAGCTCATAGAGCAAGGATGTGACTGCAGACCTCTGATTACACTTAACCACAGAGATCCTGTGATGTCCTCCTGGGATGGATAGAAGAAACGGACTCTGTTGTCTGGTTGGTTTTCATATTTGACTCAGCTGGTCATACTCGATTTACCAATAACTGGCAGACACGCCTCATGACGTATCTTTATCAGCTGACCGAGCCATCTCTCACTGTAACTGCCATGTGCTGAAATGTTACCAGCGTAGAAAAAACTCAAACGCAATTCTTAGCATTATAAATGTGTTATTAGTACCAGGGCAGGAATTTCACAGGGGCCATTAAAATAATTATATGCCCTGCGGCCACAACGGCCTTGATGCCTCTGCCGCACTGCCCCAGCTGTTTTTCCTGTTTTCTCCTCTGCCTGTCAATACAGTTTTTAGACACAAGTGTCTTTGGTTGAGAGTCAAGAATTTGGCAACATCAAGAGAAACACTGCACACGCAGTGGTGCGTTATCTATGACGATAGCTTGACACAAATAAATCCAGGGTTCCTACACGTTTATATTAAAATTCTATACTCTAGACTCAAATTTCCATATTTGACATATGTTTATCATCTGTCCCCGCTCTGTCATGGCACGTGTCGGCAGGCGTTTTTAGACACGAGGGATCGCGCCACTTCCCAGCACTGGATGCTTGATGTGCGTGTCTGTAACTTGACACAGCAGTTGTCAATTTCTCTTCCATGACAAA
>JAOVVB010236852.1:0-22978 GCA_028570985.1 Heterobranchus longifilis | reverse complement strand
AAACATTTTTAACTAATAGATATCACCATGAAACTTCCCCAGCTGATTACTTACATTAAGACAAGTATTTTTTGCATTACAAGTTTTCTGAAATGTTATGTTTAAAGATGCAAATGAGACATTATCTAATGCTAGGTTTTGGTGAATTTAGGAGAAATCTACAGACGTAAATAGACAAAGTGCAGTAAAATAAACACCTAAATGTGTATTTTGGATGATTTCTTTCCACTAGTCTGAAAGGAAACATGTTATGGAAGCAAAATAGCCCCAAATCTTGTGTTTCGCCTTAAAAAAGTGAAACTATAAATTTGTGAGACATTTTTAGACATTTATGTCTTCATTATAGGAACCAACAGGCTTGATTAGACACACTAACACATTGTAGGTTTGGGTCTTTACACGGGATTTGTGGACAATAAGAAAAATACAATAACACCAACCTTTGTGATACAGCAGCTAACAGATATCCAAATAAACAAAAAAGAAGATTTTGAATAAACATTATGCACTATCCTCAGTATTCAGAGACAAAATGATATATTAGTAAGTAGATGCATGGTTTATACATTTATTGTATACAAACATGTGCTGCATCAATGCTAATCTCTGTTTTAACACTATTATTTATCACCACCATGACAAAATGGCAAGTTTTCTAATTCATCGTTTGAATTAGTTTATAGAAGAATGAAATCAGAAATCCAGAAATTGAATCACATGCCGGAGTCAGAAGCAACCAGTGGTCCCATGCTGGTGAGTTCTGACCCAGCTATCTGTGGTTTTAACCCTGTCTGACACTCATAATCTCCATTATCTTTGAGTCTCTACTGGTCTAAGACCTGAGGTCTGAGACGGTAGGGGACCAGAGGAACAAAAAGATGCTCGTCACAGTTGCTTCTCAACAGATAAAATCAGTGACTGTATTGGTGTTGGAGCTGTGCGTAACGGCTTTGCGTATGTGCATGTTTATGTGTGTGTGTGTGGTGGGGGGGGTCTAACTGTCTGACACCTGCAGCTCTTCATACTCAAAATGCAAATCCAAGCCCACACCCCCTCCACGACCCCTCCTTCAATCTCAGAGATCCAAGGTTACTGAGCAACGACTTTTGCAAATCTAGATCAGATTTAAATAATAGTACAAAAAGAGTTTCAACAGCACTAAACAAGGAGTTAAGGTTTTTTTTTTTTTTCTGGAAATAATACGAGAAGGAAATTTTCTGATGTCTCTTCCAACCATGCAAATAGTTACTAAATATTTTTTTTAGATGATAACTATACATACATGGTCCTTGGTGAGTTTTTCAAAAAGTAAAATTTTTGGAAATAATAGAGATGGGCACAAATACATCAAGAAGTATCTTGTTACAAATTACAAATACTTGCTCATCAAATATATCAAAATAAAATACAAAATACTGGTATGACAAAATGTATTTAAATAAAATACAAGTAATTTGTAATTCGAAAATACAAAAATACTTTCTATACAAACTAATATTATCACATTTTTGGCATGTCTCAACCCCCTACATTTCTTGCAAAAAGCATTTTTTGCTTTTCACATGTCACGCCATTTAGTCGCACCAAGCTTTCAACTAAATATAAATCAATCCACTGCAAGTCAGGTGACGTAGTATAAAGTGTGAGAAAGTCCATGTTTGGGAGGAGGTCAAACAAACACGAGACTTTCACCCAGGAGGCTGCTGTTCGTGTCCCAGGTGAAACCAAAAGTCAACTTTGAGTTATTTACACAAACTGTGTCACCTGTGTGACATCAGTCAGTCAGCTGTTTTCATCATCTGATGTCATCGCTCTTTCCTTTGTTTGTTCAGCCACAGTAACCGTTTACTCGCAACGCTAGCAGAACGGAAAAAACAGTACGTCGCTTCACACACAAGTGAGTTAAAGAGCGAGTGTGTTGCGTTAGCTCCGCCTACTCTCTCTTGTGATTTTTCCTGTGAATGTCTCCACAGACACCCAGTTCGTAATACTGGCTTTGTGATACCTCATTCAGTGATAGATAGTGACTTAACAGACATTTATTTAAATACAAATCTTCAAGATTATTACTTTTATCCTGGGGATAAAAATGTATGAATAAAATGACATTTAAGTATTCCAAATACACAACTACAAGCTCTTAAAGTATTTTGTTAGAAATTACACCTTATTTTTTTCTGTCTCGGAAAATACAAACTACAGAATACTCAAAAGTAATTAAATACGTATTTCAAATAAATGTAATTAAAATATTATATTATAATTTTCTGGTACAAAACTCTCTCAGTCATGAACTGTGATGGCAATCCAGAGAATCTGAGAAGCAGTTTAATTTCACGTTACCAAAACATGATTGTTAAAGTTATAAATAATAACTGTAAACTTAAATAACGGGATAAAACCAGGCGATCGCTGACAGCTGACAAGAGAAAGATGTGAATTGGATAAGTCTATGTGCTGTGAAACTGCAAAAGCTACAACTTCTACTCGCCAGAAAGCAGGTGCAAGCCCCCGCGTCTGCAAGCATCTGCCTAATACTGAAGTGTTGCAGTGAACAAGATGCTGAATCCCTCACCGGCTCCACGGTTGCAGCTGAGCCTGACCTCCTGACCTTCTGCTGGGGGCTACTTAAGAATATTTCCCTGTGGGGAACAAGTAAAGTGGTGCATTATTTGTATTGTTGGGAGTGGAGTGTGGAGTAAATGAGGAAAAGCAGCACCTGTTTCACTGGGTACCACATTTGCACTCTGGGGATGTTAGTGATGCCCTTTAATGTCACCCAGCTCTCTGGTGCCCCCCACTGGTTATTCCAGAGACTGCACAACACAACAGCATGGACATGTAGATATACAACAAGCTTTCTCTGCAAGTTTACACTACTATAATTACACTACTATACATCAAACTGTAAGAAGAGGAGACGCAATGTTTTTCCCTAAAAAATTATAGCTATAGTGGAAAAATAATATATAAAAACAAATTAGATAGATAGATAGATCTATAGATAGGTAGATAGATAGATAGATCTATAGATAGATAGATAGATAGATAGATAGATAGATAGATAGATAGTATACAAGACTTATAAACAGTAACTGAATAATACATCATAATTATCAGCGGTGGAAAGTAACCAAGAACATTTACTTAAGTACAGTTTTGAGATACTTGTACTACTTGAATATTTCCATTTTATCATCTTATACTCCACTACATTTTTGGAAGACAGTATTACTCCACAACATCTATTTGACGACATTAGCTACTTTGCAGATTTAATTCATTCATACAAAATATAAATCAATAAATAGATTATAATCAAATCTTTCAAATGAATCTACATAGTATATATAAAGTTATTAAAATGAACTCCACCTTTACCAGCTGCAACATTAAAGTGATGAACACATTAATGCATCAATAATTATCATCCAGTAATAGAATATATATATTATTCTGAAATGGGCCATTCTGCTCATACTTATGTACTTTTACTTGAGTAAGGTTTTGACTGCAGGACTTTTACTTGCAAAGGAGTATTTCTACACTGTGGTATTTCTTTATCAGTGGTGTTAGTTTGATATTATCCCCTAAAATCTTGAAACTTTGCATGCTTCCCTGTGAATCAACAGTCAAGCAGCGCCACCACGTGGTCACCAGGTGGCAGTTCCATCCAGAAGAGAAACCTCAACAAACTTATTTTATTGTATTTTGATTTTTGTTTAACTCTATAAATCTTTGAGATATTGTTTTGTTTAATCTTTGTCTAAATAATCTTACATTTGACACTGCTGTAAAGAAAATGAAACATTTTGAGACGTATTTTTGTTTGTAAAGATTAAATTAAAGAAGTAAAAACACATTTTAAATGCCTGTTATTGCGCTTCTCGTCACAAATGTGTTATTGCAATATTGCATATATTTCATAGCACATTGAAAGCCGGAAGTTTTGTTATTATATGTTTGAAGTACCTAGTGTTGTAGCAAACACACTGCTGCACTGGAAGCTGTAGTAGCTTTATCTCCAAAACGTCTCTTCAGCCAACTTGGCTTGGTTTCGGATCATGTTGCTTTTTCCGTGCATGTGCACCGTGATGTGCATGAGGCACTTGGGATGCCCCACTTGTCAAGTCAGCCTGAATTACATTTCCGGTACAATATTTCACAATAAAATTGAATAAAACCAAACCAAGTTGTTGCTTTTTGTGGTACTGGTGGCAACTTATTTTGAAAGCACAATAGTCTTTTCCGGTCTTACTCTCCGTCACCACGAGCTGACTTGACACGGATTTTCAACAGGTGCCAAAAAATGAATGTGCAGCAAAACTGTCAGTGAACTGGAAAAGACCAGTCTAAAATAAAATGCAGTTAAATAAAAATTATAGCAGGTTGTCGGTGGTGATTTAACTGGATAATCTCTGCCCTTATTTTCCTTTTTAGTTCCACATCCATCCATCCGACCTCTGACCCAGAATCAACATTTCAACATAAGTGACATCTGGTCTCATGAAAATAATAATTTGTCATTGTCTTTATAATTTAAAAGCATGCTGTATGTATAATGTGATGAGATAAAGGTGATCACTGTGCATGAGTCTCTGTGGGCTATTTGTCAGGGTCATAGCTATTCTGTGAAATGTTTAAAATGGTCTATATTCTGTAGGATGGCTGTGAAAAGTTCACCACAGTTGATGCCATTTAAGGTACACAACACAGAACTCCTTTCTTTATTTGAAGGCTTCTGGAAACTGAATTGACCCACAAGTGTACATCTGGATTATGGATGAGAAGGCTGTGGGCCAGCAGGGATTAAGGTAAAATGTTTTATTATGATTAGAATGAGGTTAGACTACAAATAAATCTGCTTTTAGTAATAATCAGATTACACATATTGTGTCCTTTAAACGTCCCCGGCTTGTCTTGATGTCAGAAACATGGCGCACGTCTTGAACTTCAACCTCGGATATTTATTCAGTCTCGTTCAACTGTTTGACAAAATGCAAATCCATCACTCAAAATTCTCGCGATAAATGGCGCCGATATATAAGGACAGATTGGGGGGTGCCTCGTCCACTTTGAGGGGCGTTGGGTTTCCTTGAGGACCTCGGAACAGTCAGGGGTCTCATAACTGCACAAGAAAGATCCAACCATGTCGGACGCGGTGGTTAGTTTCT
Organism: Heterobranchus longifilis; assembly: GCA_028570985.1. Classification (NCBI taxonomy): domain Eukaryota; kingdom Metazoa; phylum Chordata; class Actinopteri; order Siluriformes; family Clariidae; genus Heterobranchus; species Heterobranchus longifilis. Next base: position 17,804 of record JAOVVB010236852.1, on the reverse strand, counting down.
TGAAGGACTTTTTGGCCGGTGGCATTGCCGCTGCCATCTCCAAAACAGCTGTCGCACCCATTGAGAGAGTCAAGTTGTTGCTGCAGGTAAAATAATTGAACCAACTGTTGCCCAAAGCATGGCCGCATGTTCATTCTTTTGTGCGTAAAGCGTGCGTAAATGTTGGGTTACTGATCAATCAAACGCCAAAATGTAAATCTGGATTAGGTTTTAATAGTAAATCTTAAACTGTGAACTGTTAAAATCAAGCTGTGAACTGTGTAAGTTCATACAGTCTGGTGCGTAATGTCAAGGGGCACGTGAGAGGCCCCGCGTCAGTGTGGAGATGGTATTACGCACTGGACTTTGCAATGCTGCTTTTATGATGGTGACAGGCCTCCTAATATTTGTCAATAAAATAGCCATAATAGTTTGTGAGCTATTGGTACGTTTATTAAGTGAATTATTACTCCAACACAACAGATGACCGCAGTAAAATTTAGTGAAATTGAATTGCTAAATTTAACTTGAACTATGTAATCCAATACACAGCTCATTCTCAAGTGACAGGAGCGCGCATGTAGACTTGGGCCTACAACTACACAGTAATGCCTGGCCGACTAACATTATGTAAATACAATACTTCATTAAAATTGAAATGCAAAACAATATATATTTTGTTGTCAATAGAAAATGAGGCATGGCAAACTTTTACAAGATAATTAATCCCATTTTGAAGCAGTTATACATTTCTGTTTTCGATGTGCTTTTTGTTGTATTGTTACTTAGGTCCAGCATGCCAGCAAACAGATCACCGCAGAAATGCAGTACAAGGGAATCATTGACTGTGTGGTCAGGATCCCAAAAGAACAGGGCTTTCTTTCCTTCTGGAGAGGCAACCTGGCCAACGTGATCCGTTACTTCCCCACCCAAGCCCTCAACTTCGCCTTCAAAGACAAGTACAAGAAGATCTTCCTCGGTGGTGTGGATCAAAAAACACAATTCTGGCGTTACTTCGCTGGTAACCTCGCATCTGGCGGCGCCGCTGGTGCGACTTCGCTCTGCTTCGTCTACCCTCTCGACTTCGCCAGAACGAGACTCGCTGCCGACATCGGCAAGGGCGCGTCAGAGAGAGAGTTCACGGGTCTTGGAAACTGCCTCAGCAAGATCTTCAAAACCGATGGCATCAAGGGTCTTTACCTCGGATTCAACGTGTCAGTGCAGGGTATCATCATCTACAGAGCGGCCTACTTCGGATGCTTCGACACAGCTAAAGGTGCGCACATCTGGGTGGTCTGACTTTTGGCGTGTTTTTTTTATGTGTATTTTGTGTTTCGGGAGGAGCGGGTGACTCAACTCTTTCCTCATACAGGTATGCTGCCGGATCCCAAGAACACGCACATCGTGGTCAGCTGGATGATCGCCCAGACTGTCACCGCTGTAGCCGGTATCATCTCATATCCCTTCGACACCGTCAGACGTCGCATGATGATGCAGTCTGGACGCAAAGGAGGTGAGCGTCACTCATGGCTGCGGAATATCATCATCATTATAGTGATGGCTTTGATTTTATATTTTTATTTTCTCTATTTTTATATTTTTATTTTCTTTATTTGAACAATATATTTTTATTTTCTCTATTTTATTTTTTTAAGAGTTTATTTTCTCTATTTTCTTTATTTTTATATTTTATATTCTTTATTTTCTCTATTTTTTCTGTTTTCTTTATTTTTTTATTTTATATTCTTCATTTTCTCTATTTCTGTATTTTATGTTTTTATTTTCTCTATATTTATATTTTTTATTTTCTCAATTTTTTTATTTTATTTTTTCTCTATTTTCTTTATTTTTTATATTTTATATTCTATTTTCTCTATTTCTGTATTTTTGTTTTCATTTTCTCTATATTTATATTTTCTACATTTATTTTTATTTTCTCTATTTTGTTTATTTTTATAGTTTTTTTTCTCTATTTTCTTTATTTTTATATTCTTTATTTTCTCTATTTCTGTATTTTTGTTTTCTTTTCTCTATATATATTTATTTTCTCTATTTTTATTTCCTTTATTTTTATATTTTTGTTTTCTCCATTTTGTTTATTTTTATATTTTATATTCTTTATTTTCTCAATTTCTGTATTTTTATGTTTTCATTTTCTCTATATTTATATTTTCTCCATTTATTTTTATTTTCTCTATTTTGTTTATTTTTATAGTTTATTTTCTCTATTTTGTTTATTTTTATATTCTTTATTTTCTCTATTTCTGTATTTTGATTTTCTCTATTTATATATTTATTTTCTCTATTTTTATTGTCTTTATTTTTATTTTCTCTATTTTTAATACTGTTTGATATGTAGGAATGACTGTCGGGATTGCGACTTCATTTCATAGTACTCATAGTACTGTGCAATGACCAAAGGAATTCTCTTCTCTTCTCTATTACACATTTTACGCATGCTTCACTATCCCATGTCTCCATTCCCACAGCTGACATCATGTACTCGGGCACAATCGACTGCTGGAAGAAGATCCTTAAGGACGAGGGAGGAAAAGCCTTCTTTAAGGGTGCCTGGTCCAACGTGATCCGAGGCATGGGCGGTGCCTTTGTGTTGGTGCTGTACGACGAGATCAAGAAGTTCACATAATAAACTTTCTAATCTCCCAGTCCCCAAGGAAACCCTTCACATTGTTTAAGTCTTAATTCTTGTGATAGAGTGATAACAGCTTGTGGTGAATTACAATGTTGGGCATGTACAGGTACTTGACCTGGGTTAACATGCCTCCTCACAAATCTGTATATATATATATCCTGTCTACGACGCAGTCTGTCCGTGCGACAAAGTCATGCCGGTGTTTCAGTGGAGATGATGATGCGAGAGATGACGTCACTACCCGTCAAATGTCAGTCAGTTGGTAAAGAAGGCCCATGTGTTTTTATGTTGTGACCACTCTGACCCATGTACCCCACCTCACACCTTATTTTATTAAGAATAAAGATTTAATAGTCTTAAAGAGCCACTCGCGTTAATATCAAGTTTTATGTTAACATGTCTATATGGTGTTTTTTTAGTTGCTACGAGACATATCATGAGTGAAATGAGCAGTCAACACCACGGCTGAGAATTTCTGCCTTGAAACTGCAGCGTGCCAACAACAGTCTCAACAATCTGGATTCAAAAAGCCAGGTTTTATGACATCATATGTACCAAGGAACCAATCAAATCACTTCCAGCCACAAGTGACTAGTGTAACTATGGCAGCAGTGGTGGGCGGGGCTTGTGGCCAGATCCAGAATTTATTAATGAGGGAGAAGAGTAGATTTTTAAAAAAACTTTTTTTGTGGGAAAACCATGTTAAACAAAATATTGATTATAACAGAGTATTTTTATATACTTTAAAATGTGTCGGGAGGAGATCTTTAACATTCATATATATATATACAGGAGACATACCCGAGGTTGTTCATGTCCCCTTTCTTCTGAGCCTCAGTGACGGCCTCGTGCTGCCTCAGCTGCTGGAGCAGCTCAGACTCGGCCTGGCTGCGGCCCGTTAGAGTGGACGCTGCAGCAGACGCAGCCGCAACCAGCTCAGGATCCAGCGTCTCACTAAAAAACACAACAGGTGAAGAGAGACCAGGGTGTAAAGTAAGTAATGAGTGTACAGGCACAAACTACAGGTGAAACTATCAAACCTGCAACAGAATCAGTGGCAGCAGTGACCGTGTGGTCATCGGGTTGAATCAAAAGTCTTTGCTAATTTTGTGATAAAGTATAAAACTGAAAAAAAAAAACCTTGACGTTAACAAGGCAATGCAACCCAGTGATGTTGATAGGCTTTCACTATAGTGAGTCCCCGGGACCAACAGGTGGTTATTTGAGTGAGTCCCAGGGAAATTGGTGGGTCTCCAATGAAATTAGCTTTTCGACAAATTGTAGTGTTAAACTCGTGTTTGATGTTGTATGGTCACCATCGACATGTGCAGCATCAATCAGTGGCCACATGAGTTTATTTGCTCAATACCAAGTTTGTAGCTTTGATTGTTAAAATGAAATCTGTACTGCGAGGACTGGTCAGTGTCGATACTTAGAGAGCAGGGCGGCTGATGGCGGATTTATAGTATTGATCATACTATAGTATAGATATATAGTATTTTTGTTTTTTTCACGCACGCACATTTTTTACATTTATTTCGTTAGCATAGGTATGTATTTAAAGTATGTCTTATATGTATATATGTCACTCTTTTTGTCACTTTGTTTCACCAATAAAAATTAAAAAATAAATAAATAAATAAAATTGCTGAACTTAAATGAACATTCATTTAACATGTATTCAGCAGATAGCAGCATCTCTTTGTTTCTGAAATATATAAACTTACATAAATAAAAACAATGTTTATGCACAGGACCACCAAGCAGCATCTCTTTGTTTTTGGTCCTTTTGTAGATCTGCACACGGCTGATGCCGATTATCTCAAAATGTCATTAATCGGCCCGATTAATCAGTCTATCCCTAATTTAGACTACGAACACGGGTTAGAAAATTTTGTATATTTCTATGATTTCAACACGGATTTGTTGTTCACAATGTAGCATTATCAGGGAAACAATAGGGTTGGGTGCGTCCCCTAGTATGGTGAGTTTACTGCATCCTTTCAGATTTTAATGTGTCATAGACGCAGGATGTGTAAATAGCAACATCACTGCCACCTGATGAATAACGTCGCACCCCCTCTCACCTCTGTGACGAAGCCTCCACTGTAGCCTTCTGAAACATACTGATGGTGCTCTCCATAGCGGCTGGCTTTGACTTGGGCGTAGACTCATAAATTGGCTTCACTTTCAAGTTTTTGAGCTTCCTCTTATTAGTTACTTCAACCTTCATGGCTCCAAGAAGATCGAGGAGACTCTCTTTCCCACTCTTAGCTGCACGAGTCTTCACTTCGTGTGGCGTTTCCACCACCTGTTCAATTTTCACGTCCACCTGCTGCTGCGTGGTGCTTCCATCATCTGTCTTTAACACCGCAGGCTCCTCCTCCCTTTGTTCGGCCATCTTGATGACTTCGTCTTCAACTTTCTGTGTAACCAAAGTTGGACTTTCTGTTGGGTCTGACTCTTTATCTGCATTTGTTTTCTCATCTTGAATAGAAGGGGAAACATCGTTTTTCTTTTCACAGAGCCTGACTGAACACGTGCTGAGGGCTTTGACTCCACCTCCATTTGCAACCCTATATTAAGAGAAGAAAACAAGAGTTAATCATCATAGGGCTCTGAATCAGAAGGGATCACAGGAGTTTAATAACAATAACAACAACAACAACAACAACAATATTATTATTATTACAAAATTCAATACTAAAACATAAAAAATAGTATAAGGGGTGGGCAATATGGTCTTAAAATAACATCCTGATATACAGGGCTTTGATGCAATATGATATTATTGATGCTAATAAAAACACTGAAAAATACTACTATATTATTAATTGCATTAACAGACACTACAACGTTTGGCTTTTTAGACCTTACACATCACATTTTGAGGCACTGATGTTCAAGCCTGTCTGTTTGAACTCTGCTTTGAGGAGAGAACACCAAGGTCATCAGCAGGGTCAGCCGGTACATGGTGAGAAGTAGACTGTGTATAAAACTCTCAGGGGTCAAGCACCAGTATGTCTTAAAGAACTCATTAAACCCTATTATCCCACTAGAGCTCTCCGCTCTCAAAACGCAGGGTTACTGATCGTACCTCGAGTATCCAAAAGTACAACGGGAGTCGGATTGTTCAGCTATCTGTTTGTTTATTATTCCTGTTTATATGTACACTCGTCGTCTCTGTAAATGAGGGAAACCTCAGCGACTTACGAGTTGAAATAAAGGTTGAAATGAATTTAAATCTAGCTCCTCGTCAGTGGAACAATCTCCCGGTTTTAGTTCGGGAGGCAGACAGCTTCTTGACTTTTAAAGTATACAGACAGGGCTGACGCAGTATTCGTTTTAAAGTGCTATTTTAAAGTTTATTTTATTTTTATTCTTCATCTTTTTATTGTGTGCTTTGCGACATAACTGTGCTTTTTTATGCTGTAGAAGTCAAGTTTTATCTTCCCCTTGATATTATTGCTGTGTATCCAAATTGTAATTGTCTGCCTAGTTTTTGTTGAAAGCAACTTGTTTTACATTGATTAACAGATCTTTGTGAGTGAAACCTTTCGTTGTATTGTGAGGAGACGGCCAGCTGTGGGAGAAGTCACACCGTAACTTAGCTAATCAAATCACACTTTGATTACTGAACCAGTTGTTTTGCCTGTTTCTTGTAAACTCTGTATAAAGAGAGAGAATCATACAGCCTTTGCTGTAACTCTGTCTCCACTGCGCAGTGAATCAAGCTCACCTGAACCAGCCACAGAATTGGACCTGAATAATTGTTTTTCTTCTACAATGCTATGTCTTTGTTTTGTTTTTTAACTGTGAGGTGCATCGATACCACGCTTGGTGAATTTGCACCATAAATAAATTTGATTTAATTTGATTTAAAGACCACAGTAGTTTAAATTAATAAAACTGTAACACTGTCTGTTAGGGCTGAACGATTTTGAAAAAAAGATCTAATTGAGATTATTTTGACTGATATTGCAGTTGCGATATGATTTTCAATATAAGAAGAAATTACAATTACTGCAGATTTTGTTTTACCAGTATCTTTTTTTTTTTTTTTTAAGAGAAATCTTTTAGAAAATTTCACCTGCTTTCACAAATGAAAAAAAGGAAGAAAAATGGACAACAAAAAAGGTCTTAAGTTGCCTCACAGGGCTTCCGTACATTTTCATTGAAAAATATATAAAAATGATCATGGTGTGATTTATTTTGCGAGGATCTGTGCCAAACAAATATTTTTTCTTCATTCTGTAGAACACAATGTGTAGGCCGGGACAGCTCTGCAGCACAATATTTAATTCAGCATGGTATTTTAATCTAATAGCATCTAATACCATCTAATAGCTAACAATAACTGTCCCTTCCACAGATTTTATGGAAATAATACCGAGCTAATTGGAATGTACATTGTTGTCAATGTGCAAACTCTTCCTTCAACAAAAATACACCCCTGAACAAGTAACTTTAGCTTAATTAACGTCAGTCACTGTGTTTCATCATAATGTGCCGTTCACCAACAGCCAAACTCACCTGAAAACTGAAGCTGCAGCCGTGTCACATTTAGCTGGCAACACACACGACTCATACACATTGACTGAAGAATTTCGAGCCGTGTACACAGCCCTGAATAAAAATCTGTACATGATTGCTTCTTGCAATGTCCTTCCACGCTCCTGACATTCGTCTCAGTTGCTACAACATAAAGTGACCCCCGTAATCTTAAGGATAACATTGGTTCCGGGCACCGGGGTATGGGTAGAATCAAAAATGAGTGTACTCTCCGTAGAGAAACTGGCATTTAATTAATTTATACAGTGAAAGTACTTAATTGTGGCATTTTTCTATTTAAAACACACTTTCCATAATACAATTATAATAAGTTATTTTCTATAAACGGCAAATCTATCTGTAAGTTCCTCAATTGTAGTCTCGCGATGTCACAACCGGAACGTGACTCAAAATGGCGACGGAACACAAGCGCTAATTCACGAACGGAGGTCCCAGCTGCAATCCGTGAATTAGTTAGTTATTTATATCGAGAGATGGATATTCATAGAGGAGAATTAGCTTTGCGAAATAACTATTGTTGCAAATCTCAACGTTGACGGTTTTTATTCGTGTAAGTTCCTGCTTAAACTCAGAAAGGAGAGGACAACTTCATACAGGTAAAAATGTCAACGGAAGCTAAGTTACTAGCATTCAAGCTAACACACATCACATTTAGCTCACTGCATATGAGTTAATATTAAATAACTATGCAGTCGTTAAGCGGCTTAAAATTAACGCCGTTGTTTTTAGTTTGATAGGAAGTTGTTGCATTTCCATGAATATACTTTAGATGTGGCTTGAGTGTTGTATGTAGCTAGTTGGTTGTTATTCCGTCCGAGTGGTTAACCCGCTTTCTATGGAGCTCAGTGTTTGTTTACACACATGAAGTATAAAACCTTTTGAAAAGTATTAATCATTTGGACTTTTCCATGTTGCGTTGTAAACCAGATACGACACTGAATCGAAGTGGAGGTAATCAGGATTTTTGGCACTGATAACAGAAAAGTCTTAGCTTAGTATTGTCAATCTCTTGATTAAGACTAGGCTATGTTAAGTCCAAATATAAAACGTGTAGGCTAAGTATTCCCTTAAAGTCTATATTTAAGATAAGATAATATAAATCTTTATTATCTCCGTAGGGAGATTCAGGTGTTTTAGCGGCAACAGCAGTGAGAATGAAACACATGAGAAGTACAGGCAAGAGTCAAGAACCCACCGAGATAAATAAGAATTAAAAAATAAAAACGAGATAATGTAAATATAAATCCCGAGCTGCTGGCCCTAGGTATCTGCACCGGATCACTGAATTGAGTGAATGAGTTAACACATGTACAGTGACAGTCTATCAATGAACAATACATGTACAGTAAATATATGAATTAATACAGTATATCAACAATAAGTATATTAGTGGATATATGTACAGTATCATTATAGATGTACAGTGAATATATGAATTAATACACATCTGTCACTGTACATCTATCACCAGTGAATCATTTAATGAATACATATAGTGTTCGATTTGTACATCTTGACACGCGTAATCTTTTTCCAACAACTGTATTGTCAAAACCAATTACATTTAGCTGCACTTGACCGCTCCAAGACATAAAAAATGTTTTGAAACCATTCCTCAGCTTTTTATGTTTGCTGTTGTTTTCCTATTGCATTCATGCTGCCATGTTAAAAAGTTGTTTGGCTTATGGCAAATATAAGATTTGTTTTATAAAAGTGTAATTTTTATTTCATTAGTCCATAGAACCTTCTTGCACTTTGTGTTGAGTTTCCCACATGCTCTCTGGCAAACACCAGCTGAGATGTCATATAAGGCCTTTTCAACTTTTTGTCATCATCCCATAAAGCTGCAGTGAAACACCCAGTTGTTAGGCTATATTGTCTCCCATCTCAGCTATGGAAACCTGTAGCTCCTTCACTGTAGTAGTAGTAGTGCCCTCCACACATGAACACTACGTTTTTGGTGATGGCCTGTAGTACAAAATATATAGCTGTGGCATGTTGTTGAAAAATATCTAAATGATGAGCTGCAATAAGACAGGACTAATGGCACCCTGCAAATGTACTTTTATCAGAATTGTGTCTATAGAAGTAGACTATAGGCTGTATACAGTGATGCTGAACCATCACACAACTATATCAAGGTTGTCAATAATATGTCAAGATGTTGTGTTTGTGGCTTCAGACCCATTGAATGTTTATAATTGGCGGTGAACCATTCAAATTTTGTAGAACTGAAAATGTTATAACCAAAAAATAAGGCTGCAGTGAAAAAGCTAGTGTTTCTTGAATAAGTTGAATACTGTTTGAATTGTATTTTGTGTGTGTACACGTGAGAGGTGATATTCACAGACCTGTGTGTACTTTGTTAGCCATGGCGGAGGAACGTCGGCAGAAGCAGTGTTCGGTCTCCCTGCCCACCGAGTCCATGAAGGCCATGGCAGAGTCTATGGGAGTGGGGCAGTTACAGGAGGAAAGCTGCGCAGCCCTCAGTGAAGAAGTCAGCTACAGAATAAAAGAAATTGCACAGGTAAATCACACATGACTGAAGCAGATATTTTGTTTCTGGGCCTGAAAATTGCTTTGAAACCACATTCTTGAATGTCTTTATGTCACATCTGTTTGGTTTCTTTCCTTTCTCCCTTTTACATAGGATGCTCTCAAATTCATGCATCATGGGAAGAGACGGAAATTAACCACCAGTGACATAGATAATGCTCTCAAACTAAAAAACGTGGAGGTAAGGGAGAATGTTATTTGAAGGAAAGCATGAAGTGGGTCTTCTGCTCTTTTTCAATCCTGTGTTCTAAGTAAATTCCTCTCGTTATAGCCCCTGTATGGATTCCAGTCGCAGGAGTTTATCCCTTTTCGCTTTGCAAGTGGTGGTGGAAGAGAGCTTTATTTCTACGAGGAAAAGGAAGTCGACCTCAGTGACATTATTAACACACCGCTCCCCAGAGTTCCACTAGATGTGTCTCTCAAAGGTACCCAGACAATCAGTATTACATGCCGTTACACTCCAGGATATTATCTCGTCTTGACTGTAAGCTTATACACCATGCTTTGTTTGTTAATCCACAGCCCACTGGTTAAGCATTGAGGGGGTGCAGCCTTCTATTCCAGAAAATCCACCACCAGGTGAGCTCTGTTTAATATTCTTCTCTTAAATGACAAAAAAAATATATATCTGGAGGAAAAACCTAAAATTGGATTTTATTTACTGCATTTCAGCACCAAAAGAGCAGCAAAAAGTTGAATCTACAGAGCCCCTCAAAGTCGTCAAACCTGGTCAGGAGGAGGAAGGTACGATTCAAGGGAAGGGTCAGGGAGCAACGGCTGCCGATGGCAAAGGTCAGTATCTTGTTATATTAAAATTCAACTTTTTTCTATTTTCTTCTCCTGTCCCCCGACCTTCATTCCTTCTCCCCTGCCTAGTCATTTATAATAATTGTCTCCATCATCCCATGTGTATGTCCGTCTCTTTCAGGAAAGGAGAAGGGTCTAATAAGGTTGAAGCCGCGCAGCACTCACGAGCTGTCTGTGGAACAGCAGCTCTACTACAAGGAAATCACAGAAGCGTGTGTTGGCTCCTGTGAAGCTAAGAGAGCTGTAAGTCCTGCTTGTCTATATAGGGTTTATTTTATACATACAGAGTAACAATGTAATTACATTTTCGTGTTTCGTTTTGACAAGAAATTACATAGTTCCATTTCTTTAATGTACGTGTGTACAACAATTACAAAAAGCAGTTGTTGGCAATGAAAATCTTGGATCTCAGGCTCCCTGCAACAATGCTCACTGAGTATGTATTAAACATCACACAAGTAAAAAGAAAATTAAAATATAAGACATAAAATAGAATTATAGGGCTAAAATATAAACATAATAAAATAGAAATAAAGTAATATTTCCAGGGTTCGTACAAAGTCTTGACAGTTGGTAAAATGCTTGATTTTAACAGTTATGTTTTCAAGGTTAGGAATATGTCTGAATTCAAATATACTCCTTGAAAAATTCTTTATTTTCAGCATAATCTGGTGTTTCATCGACACAATCACCGTAGATATTTCCTAATGTAAATAGACTGAATAAACATGTAAATATACTAACTTACTCAATTTTATTAAGTTATTTACTGTACCACTAAACAGAATAATAATACAAACCATTATAATTCATTATACCATATAATTTCTGGCTGCAATGCAAATAGTTTTATTCAGTGATGGTTTTCCTTTAAAAAAAAAAAACACTCCTGTTGATCCCTTAGTCTGGAAATTATCAAGCATGAAATAATCCTGATCAAAACATACAATCAAAGTTAATATGACCAGCTGCTAAAATATACAAAGTGACAACAAACATTGATTGTTGTGGGTATAAAGGAATTCTGTAAACTTTATTTTTCACAAATGCATTTGTAGTAATTGAGATGTGATGATAAAGGCATCGAGAGTCTGGAAATCTTTATATCTACCTTGAAAGTGTTTGAATTGTACAAATCCTGTATACACCTGTGGAGACATTATTTGCAAATTAATACACTGAATGTAATAAATGTATATGCATAGTGAGAGGTAATAAATATATATACAGCGGTGTAAACAGTTTGTATAAACAGTAAGTAAAGTATATAAGGTAAAGTGACAGTATAATGGAAAAGTGACAAGTACACACAACATAGTGGGTTTCATTAATAAACTGTAAAGTAAAGAAATGGCAACACTTTGCAGCTAACTGTAAATTGTATGTGCACTTACAGAAATCTGTCAAAGTTATGAAATAGTAGTTTTAACCTTGTTTGATCCATGTTTCGGTCTCGTTCAGGAAGCTTTGCAGAGCATTGCTACGGATCCAGGACTGTATCAGATGCTTCCAAGATTCAGCACATTTATTTCTGAAGGAGTGAGCATGTTTTCCAGCTTCCCCTCACCTCATATAAAATACCCAAACATATCTCTGCTGAAAGTACTGACTTTACGCTCTCCTCTAAGGTTCGTGTGAATGTGGTGCAAAACAACTTGGCTCTCCTGATTTATCTCATGCGGATGGTCAAAGCTCTAATGGACAACCCCACGCTGTATTTGGAGAAATATGTGAGTGCAGAAAACAAACCAAATGTTATATTATTTTTTGAAGGGTATAATCTCAACATATACATTTATTCTGATGTTATACTTTTTCTATCTGTGTTTGCAGCTGCATGAGCTCATCCCAGCTGTGGTGACGTGTATTGTGAGTAAACAGCTGTGTTTGCGACCAGACGTTGACAACCACTGGGCTTTGCGAGACTTTGCTGCTCGCCTCATGGCCCAAAGTTGTAAAACCTTCAGTACTACGACCAACAACATCCAGTCCCGTATTACCAAGACCTTTACAAAGGTGGGTTTTATATTCTGTTCCCAAATATATTGAGATAAAGACAAGTTTTGTTAATACAGTCAAGTACCAGATATAACCTCACTCGGGGCGTGTAATGATGTCTTCTGCTCATTTGGCATTTTATGATAACTTATATTAATACTTATAAATTACCAAGTTCCCTGGCCCAAACAAATACCCATTAGGGCTGCACGATTCTGCTCAAAATGAGAATCACATTTTTTCCCCCATGTTTCCAAAATTGAGCTCACGATTTTCTCCAACAATTCTTAGGGAAACCAATTTTTAAAGATTAATGCAGACAGTACAAGCAGTTTGATCATCAGCTAAAGGACAACAGGGATTTTCCACAGAAGTGTTTCTAGCCTTTTTGTGATGTTTCAGGAGCTTGTGCTAATAGGTGGTACAACTTTACAACTTTTTTGCAGTGTAAGCACAGTGTTTTTGGTGGTGGATTAATTCATTTGTTCTTCCTCATCATTGCTGTGTTTGTGCGACTCTCTTTCTAAATAGCTTATTCTTTCACCGCAGAAATGAGGTGTGTTGATGCAATGGATCTCCCCACTAATATAAAGCCAACAGTGTCATTGTCACATAAAAATAAGATCGCATACAGGCCAGAATTATGAGCACTCATTCTAAATATGCAACTCCCCAAAGCAAACATGGCCTAATCGTTGCCTTTCAGAAGTGAGATTGTGTACATGCCTGAGTCGAGATCACGCTCTTTTAACGATTAATCGTGCAGCCAAAATACCCATGGATAGTTTTTTAGAACATTTTTCTAGCCACAGATAGAGTATGTTTGGATTGGTCCCTAGATGAATGTTACCCTCCTTCACATACTAAACCAGACTGACGTGTTTCCTCAGAGTTGGTTGGATGACAAAACCCAGTGGACGACACGTTACGGCTGCATCGCTGGACTTGCTGAACTAGGACCTGATGTGAGTGCGATTCTGTTTTCCTCAGCTCTTATATCATTTTTACTCTTTTTCAATCGGCACCAACCTCCTGATGTTGTCCCCTGCAGGTGATTAAGACGTTGATCCTTCCTCGGCTTACTATAGAGGGTGCTCGCATCAAAGCAGTGATGGAAGGACCAGTGGTCTCCAATATTGATAAGATAGGAGCTGACCACGTCCAGAGCCTCTTACTGGTAATACGTTTGTGATTGTTATGCATTTAAAAGTAGACAACTTCCCACATATTGATACATTTGTATACTATAACCGTCACCAGGATTCGTACAAAGTCTCGAAAGTTTGGAAAATACTTACATTTAACTGTTATGTTTTCAAGTTTAGGATTATGATTGAATTTGAATATACTCCTTGAAAAATGCTTGATTTTCAACATAATCTGGTGTTTCATTGACACAATCATGTAAACCAAAAATATTTTAATATTTGAAATGAAGCGATCCTGTTGGAACTTTGTTTATTTTAACAAACAAATAAACAAACTGACAATACACACTGATTGCTATGGGTATACATTAATTCTGTAAACATTATTTTTCTACAATTGCCTTTGTAGTAACAATTTAGATGTGGTGATAAAGGCTTCGAGAGTCTGGACATTTTTGGTTTAGGTACCTTGAATGTGCTTGAAAAGTGCTTGTGTTTTACTCTTAAAGCTGTAAGAACCCTGAGTCATTCATCAGTAATTGTTTCTTACTATGTATCAGACCACATACAAAATGTGTTTTGTTTTCAAAGAAACACTGTGCAAGTGTTATTGCGAAGATCCGACCTCAGCCTGACAACGTGGAGCAGTATCGGATAGACTACGGTTACCTCGGGCCCATGCTCTGCTCCCATGTGATGAAGGCCAGGACTCAAGCAGCGCTGCAAGCTCAGCAAGTCAACAGAACCACATTAACAATCACACAGGTACATTTAATACAATACATGTAAAATGTTTAGTGAAGGGCTGGATGGAAGTTTTTGAAAAACAAAGATGCCAGAGAAACATTGATGTATTATGTATCATTTAGACGCCGCACTTAGAGTCCAGAATGACATGTAAGTAAACTAGCACACAGCTGTTGAATTATGAATGATGATTCCTTTTCTCGCAGCCACGTCCCACCCTCACTGTCTCACAAAGTGGGTCGTCAGGGCCGCGCACTCCCAGCATCATTAAGGTTCCAAGCTCCCTGACCCTGATGTCCCCTCGACCAGGGACCCCATCACAGCCATCTCCCCCGGCAACAAAGTACATCGTCATGGCAACCAGTGCAGGATCCGCATCAACTCAGCAGGTACTTTGATTTTGAGTTTACACTCATCACAACGTTGCTCTACAGCGACACCTAATTGTGATTATTTTGTCTGTGTTTTACTGTGCATATGACAATAAACTTCTTGATTCTGATATTATAATTGCCATATGATTTGCGATATTAGAGGGGGTGATCATTTTTGCATCATTATTCTCGTGTGATTTTTTGCAGGGATCCGTACCAAACAAAGATGTTTTCTTAAGTCTGTAGAATATGATGTGTGGGACAGGACACCTCTGCAGCACCACACTATTTAATTGAAAATAGTATTTTGATACACATTTCACCTTTTAACAAATATGATCCCACGATTTGAAAATTTTGAAGATTTCAATAAAATGTCCATTAATTGTTCAGCCCTACTTCTTCATATCCCTTTTTATTGCCATCACAATAAAGCAGCTGCAATAACAATGTAAACATAATTGTTGATTACATATTATAACAACATATATCAAATGTGTTAAAAAAGCACTAATGAAAATAAAAATAATTGAATACAGACTTCCCCAACCACCCAGACACACTGCTGCACTGCCTGCACAGAACTTTGCACAGAACTCTGTACATCTGCATCTTTGCATCTGTCTTTTTGTCTTACCTGTAGGTAATCACCCTCAGCTCTTCCCAGTCGGCCTCACCAGTCACCAGCACTGTTCCCAGCGCCACATCCACCTTGCAGCCTTTGGTAAAGCTGGAGTCTGGCAGTGGCCCTGGACTGACAGCTTCGCGGCCTCTGCAGAAGTACATAGTCGTATCTCTGCCCTCGTCTTCCTCTTCCTCTTTGGAGACGAAGAGCTCTGTGCTACCAACCTCACTTTCCTCAACCTCACTAGAAGCAGCGATGAAGCTCGACCGGTCCGAGTCTCCTGGAGCGAGCACACAGTCGCCACACTGAGACTTGTACAGGGAGAGGAGATTTTTTTTTACCATGTTGGTGCAGCTGAACACACAAGGTTTGTTTGGGCTGAGCTTAAAGGGGTCACCTCTGGAGTGTCATGAAGGGGAATATCTGAACTCTTGACTGATTAGGAGCAAATGTGACTAGACATTGTAAATATGTTAATGCCCAATGAAAACGGAGGTCCAGTTGTGAGATCTGTAATGTTTCAGCTTATATTCTAATTGATTTCATGTTCTTTTTTTACTCAAAAATAAATCAGATTTTGTATGAAATCCTTTGTCTGGATGCATTTTTCATATTTCTATTATAATTTTTAAGAAAAGTGATATGCTGTACACCTAAATATCTTAGAGTGTTTAAACAAACTATTTGCAGCCACATGTATTCTGTGCAACTAGTTTGGTGTCTTTACTGATCACGAGCCAGTTTATGAGTGAAAAAACAAACAAAAACACTATTACCACTTCCTGTCAGTGGTGGAAGAAGTACCCATTACTTTTATTTGAGTATAAGTAGCAATGCTGCAGTGTATGAATACTCAATTTCAAGTAAAAGTCCTGCATTCAACATTTTACTTAAGTAAAAGTACATACATATAACCATATTTTACATGTTGTTTACATGTTGTGTTTGTACGGCCTGTGAATGAAAAGTAAACAGTAATGGAGCTTTAGTGAAAGTTCAGACAGGAAAACTATCCTTTGCTCATATAAGCCGTAGTTTTATTTAATTAATTCTGCTCAGCACTCCTCTCACGCATGCTCACTCATATCTTTGCTGTCAGGGCCTGGGGCTGTCAATCTTGTCATCTGCTGTTCATCAGCTGGTCACATCTCTCCAATAGCATGGAGACACGCCATCTGTTTAAATATGGTTCTCTCTCTCTGGCTTTAGTATGTCATGCTGCTGCTCGCCTTTCTGCTGCTCAGTCATTTCTTTCCCCCACCTCCTCCCCTTCACCGCCAGTCTTTGCAGATTCATCGGCCTCATCATCATCCTCATCATCCACCTAAGGTCTCATCAGCATCGCCAGCCACCGCCATCAGTTTCTTGGACTCTATGGGGAGATTTATCCTAAGGCCGATCAGGGACGGCTCAAACTTCATAGCAAATCTCCCTGTTGAGTCTAAGCTCCAAAGACTTTGTTATGACCTAAATATCATTATCATCTGTCGCATTAAACTATCGTCTTTAATTCATTCACTTGTCTCTCTTGATTGAACTACCAGTACAGTAATCAGAATCAGATTTATTGCTAAGTAGGTTTCACGTACAAGGAATTTGTCTTGATGTAATGGTGCATAACAAAAAAAAAAACCCACAAAAGGTACATATACAAGTGAGAAAAAACTCCAAAAGACAGGTGGTATAATTAACTCTAATATAGAAATAATATTACAATAAGGAATATGTAAACAGTATGTTCTGTGTGGAGAGCTGCATAGTTTAGAAAAAAAAATACAAGGAATATTGACAGGAATGTGCAAATGTTCACAGTATAGGCGGTATATGTAATGTGCAAGTATAACTGTAAAAATTGCGTTAATGTAACGTGTCATGATATATGAGTTGAGTGCTCAGATGTGCAAAAGTTTACTATAAATAACTATGGCTGTTCAATCAATGTAGTGGAGTAAAAATGATTTTTTTTAAAGTATAAAGTATAGTAGCATATGATGGAAATACCTGAGTAAAGCACAAGTACTTCAAAGCTGTACAAGTAGTAACTTGAGCAAATGTAATTGGTTACAGAGTTCCAGAAGTAAATAAATACATGCATATGTAAGAGCCATTTTTGTTTTATTTTGTGTTTTGTTTGGGTGCACCTCCCACCACTTGGTGGAGTAGAGGTACTGTCAGTCAGGCAGAGGTAATCAGAGGTTATTAAATGCACGTGAGGGCTGATTAGTTGGTTTTTGGAAGTTTAGCCTGTGTGGAGTTTGTTTTGGTGAACTGTAATAAATCACCTTGTTTCTTTGGAAACTGTGGACATCTCATTGTTGCACACGTGTGAAACTAAGTCTAATTCC
>JAOVVB010236845.1:0-22983 GCA_028570985.1 Heterobranchus longifilis | reverse complement strand
GAGGATTCTTAAAGCAATAATTCTTCCTTAACACTTGATTAATCAGAATACTGAGAGTGAAGTAAATCAAAGGTCTCATATTTTACTATTTATTCAACAACTATCGCAGGTCTATCAGAGTTCACACAAAGGGTGAGTGTTAATGTTCCAGCTGAAACACTCCTCAGATAAGGCATTTTTTTCATACCTTCTTTATAAACTTCCTCTGTTTCACTCTGCTGTTTATCCGT
Organism: Heterobranchus longifilis; assembly: GCA_028570985.1. Lineage (NCBI taxonomy): Eukaryota > Metazoa > Chordata > Actinopteri > Siluriformes > Clariidae > Heterobranchus > Heterobranchus longifilis. The sequence goes on along the minus strand of JAOVVB010236845.1, from coordinate 22,753 downwards.
GTCGCAGCAGCAGAGCTCTACTTATTTTCTTATATGAGGTCACAGTAGGGGTCAAATCTAACTGGCTAACTGTTTAAACCTCGACAAATACAAAAATAGAAAAAAAAAACAACGTTTTTTTTTTGGCTTAGAAAATAAGTTTTCATAATGTTTTTATTTTTAAGTTTGCATATCTTGCATAATAGGTCCACTTTAAGTAAATTAGCATACAGTATTAGTTGAATTCTGGATGAACACGTCTTAATGAGCAACTCATAACTAGAAAATAGACTTTACAAAACTATAAACCCTGTTAAGTTTTAAATCCACCTTAATAAAACTGCAACATTACCATGTAATAAATCCCCAACTTTTTCCACGTTATGGCTCCCTTTGACATTTTCCAGCCCAGAAAACTTTCAGCTTCACTCCTTTTGCTTAAAAGAGGCATAAATCGTTTCGACAGGAGGACGATAGGAAATGTGAAAGGCTTGTCAATGTTTTAATTGCAACTGAAAATCATTTTATATAAAATTACAAAATGCTCCATTAATAAAAGTTTAATAAAGTTTAATAATAGTGATATGATTTCAAATAACTTCAACAATACCTTGATTTTTTCTAACATACACAAGCGTGACGTATTAAAGGACTGCTTTTTGTTACGGTACGCTAAGGTGTTTTTCTGTCATGGTAAAAGTCAATAATTATTCTCAGAAGGTAAGCTTACTGTAAATAAAGAAACTTCTATCCCAGTAGGAGTGGCCTCTTTCAGGTGAATCCGCCCCCAATCTCTACCCCCAACCTGGGCCATTAAATGATGCTTTCCCTCAGTACTGATCAGTGGCGGCCGGTCAATAAGGGGCGCTGGGGCGTCGCCCCCTTAGAGTTAGGCAGAGAAGAATGCTACTTTAACATAATTTTATTATTAAATCATTTTATTATTTAACATAATAATTATTCATTTTAATAATGAAATAAAGTCATTTAGTCACAATATTCCTCTGTATTTCTTAATATAATTTATTTACACACACAAAAAAATATCATCCTTGATTTCCCTTGAACCCTCCCACTTTTGTTCTTAGCAAATCAATATTGTTTTTAAATATTTGGGCTCATGTGATTGGACCATTCTCAACGAGTCTTATCAACTGTCAGAAGATTGTTAGTTAATGTATTGAATAGTGATTGACGTGGAAGCCAGATAAACATGAAAGGAAATTCTGTAATTTCTTTGCTAAAATACCTTTCGCAAGGCGATCGGACGAAGAAAGAAAAAAAGTTAAAGAGCTTGGACCAGATCGACCTGATCTTCTAATTAAGCTGCAATCAAGTAATCGCGGCCGAGCATACACTTGGTGCTTTTCCAGCACTTCTTATGGGAAGAGGAGCTGGCTGACTGGATGCAATGTGTGACATGCCTTGATTTTATACTAGTAGTAATGATGCTTAATCACATGATAAATGGCTATTTACAGGCGATTATTAAAAGTTTAATTTTAATTTTGTTTGCGCCCCCCCAAAAAAATCTTTTTAGAAAATAATATTTTAGATATTTCAGAAGTCCTTTGTAATGACCAACAGTTTGTTTAGTAACTATAATTTATTAGTAGATTTTTTTTCTTAGTATCTGTGAGTATGTGAGTAATTGTTTCAAACTTGGTAGTAGATAATGTTTTTTAGCAAATGTGAAAACTGCAGTAATGCTTTTAGGGATTTCATGCAAGAAATAGGTAAGATAATGTAATGTATTATACAGTATGTGTACCAGGTACATAAATAGTGCGATATGGTGACAGCCACCTCTCCAGGGCCATTGAGTCCGGTGTTTGGGTTATTGTGTGCATGCAGTTGCACATGTTCTTTACTTGTCTGCGTGGGTTTTCCATGGCTTCTCTGGTTTCTCCAAGCCTCCTAAAAAGATGGCAGCAGGTTAATTGGTGACTCACTGTGTGTGGTGCCTTGAAATGAACTGGTCAAGTGTTCCTGGAAGGCTAGAGATCCACTGTGACATTGATGAAAAAGAAAGCATTTATCAAAGATGAATGCAGGTAGCTAAATAACTAAGCAGGTAGTTCATTAGGTAGCTATAAAATTAGACAGAGAGAGGGAGATAAAAAGAGCCACAGACATACAGTATAGGGTTTGTTCCCTGATTTCTGTTGATAAAGCCCTCTTGCTTAATTAGATTTATCACATAAGGTAAGTATTCCCTATGTGGTCTGATCATATCAGACTGAACAAAACTCTATCACATTTCCATCCTTTAGAATTTTGAGTATGAGTTCACTTCATACAGTAGCAAGTCTCACTCACTTTGGAAAATCTTTTTGCAAAGGATATTTTTGAAGAGAGAGGAGGGGTGAAAGTAGACCCATGAAATTCCTCAAAATTACTCAGAACAGTAGACTCACAGGAAACAGCATTAGACAGAAGAAAACATAAACACATAGATGGAGCAAAGGCAATTGCACCATGACAAAAGGAGATCACACTAAGTGGTTTCCCAAAAACACTAACCCAAACAAAACAGCCCTAAAGGCATTCCAAACCCATTTTATAACCTTGAATGTCTCACTTTGTGTGATGGTGTAATTCACAATAAAAAATATATCTTTGCCTACAGTACTTGCTTCTGCCTTTAATAGATAATTGGTACAAAGGTGACTCAGCAAAAAAAGAGTTAAGCATAACAAAGATGGCCAAACATTTGCCTGAAACATGTGCGATCTAAGTGTTCCTTTTTTCTTTTTTTTCAAAATATAATGCTGCTTGCTACTATTACTACTACTACTACTACTACTACTACTACTACTAATAATAATAATAATAATAATAATAATGTGAATCGATGGAGCAAAGTGTATAGAGGAGATGAAATGGATGTGAGAACAGAGCTTCATTGCCTTTCAGCAAGTTGTCACGGTAATCATCCATAGGTTGAATCTTCAGGTGTGTACAAAATAAATATTCACTAACAACAAGACAAGACAAAGTGTGAAGGGGTGATTTTCCCTGAGGCCAGGTCAGGTTCTCTGTCTCTGAACCTTGCTATGAAAGAAGGCAGTTCAGATGGTAGGCTTGTCTGAACAGGAATATCATTAGAGGGATAACTTTTAAGAAGTGCTGTGACTGAATAACCCTAGTCATCCTTTGTGGTGGTTTTTTGGTATCCGGGGCAGCATTTTGCCTTAGAACCACTAATGAGGTTTGGATCGCTTTTATTTCCTCACCTTATATATATAAAAAATATAATAAAACAACATTTAAGGACCCAAATGACCTCTGACCTCCTCACTTGTGTTTCAATACCATGTGCCCTCCAGATGTGAAAATACCTCGAAGTGTGACCACTCCACTTACCTTCAGTGGCAGCACTGAATGTGTTTTAGGAATATTTAAAATGCATGCGAGAAAAAGGTAGAATTTAAAATGATTTTTAAATAATTCTTTTTAGTTTTTAGTCTTTCATGAGGTCCATAAATTGTAAGTATGCTTTAGATGACAGAAAGTTTAACTCCAGACTACTAGGCATGGTAGGAACTTCTCATATACTTCTTTCTCTTTAAATATGATGATCATCTATTCTTTCCACATTCCACATTAAAAGGCATTATTGTTATTATGATTTTTTCAATAAAAAGCCGACCAGCTGTATCCAGTTCCTGGCTATAATTTCTGTGACAGGCATGTGACAATAATTTTACGTGCTACTTGCGTTATCCTCTCTCTCTCTCTCTCTCTCTCTCTCTTTCTCTCAATTGGGGGGTACTAGTCATTGGGACAACCAATCAAGATTGAGCAGGATAAGGAGGTGTGGGAGGAAGAACCACAGGAAGGAACTTTTTCTGATATTCATCATGTCACAGGTCAGCAAATAACTGAGTTTCTGACTTTTTGCAAATCAGGTGAGGTCAAAGATTATTTCAGATGCTGAGAAATTGATAGCACCAGTAGTATGCTGTTTTTAAGAATTATAAATAAAAAAAAAGCTAAGTTACAAGGACACATTTTAAAAGATGTCCTATATTTCTGCATTGTTGATTGTAATTGTTCTTTATTTCTTCTTTCACTCCTTCTGTTGGGGATGTCAGTAGAGGCAGGGACAGTAATAAAGAAGTGGTAGTAAAGAATTTACTAAAACAAAACGAACAATGTAATTTTATTACTAGAAAACACAGTAATCAAACAGAATGTGGTTTCTGCGTAGCATTTCACTGCGTATCATACTGAGTATGGTCATGTATGTAACATTTTAAATTAGAATTTGATTTCAAATGAAATGCTATTGGCCTAATGCAAGTGCTGGTATGAGAATACTTTTTTTAAAAGATCGTTGAATGCAGTTAATATTTGAGTAACAGGGAACAGTGACAGTGTACAATAGAACAGTGTAGGGTTAAAAATAATAAGGCAGTTAAAAATAAAGAGGTTTTATCTTCATAAATGTTTATTCCTCTAATAATGGCAAAAAGAGGGTGCAGCTCTTTAATAAATAAATAATGCGCTACAAATCCTTAGTGGAGGAGACAGCACAAGAGATTTTAATTTAAACAGAAATGGGAAGGAACCACACCCACAGTCTGCTAATGCATTTGAGGGACTCATCAATCAGCGTGGCTTGGTTGATGTAAGGAGGGTGAAAAAATCAAGGCATAAAATAATACACCTGGATAAAAGTAAATGACCCAAGCATCACTGTAGCAAGACTAGACAGCTTCTATGTCAAAATTTATGAAGAAGACATGTTCTCCAATGGCTTTTTAAATTACCACTTAGCTACATGTAATGATATCTGACACATAAAAGCATAGATCACTTTGACATTTTAATACAAAATTTATGGAAACATGTTCCTGGGGATGAATGGAGAACAAGAAAAAAGGGTGGGAGATGCGGAAAATGCAAGTGGAAGCTTTTTATGTCAAAAATACACAGCATACATATCAGAGGCAATAAAGAGTATAATCCAAAATCTTGAGACAGAAATACATTTAATAAAAAGCAAAATGATCCTTAGGAATGATGCCGAATCAAACAGTCTGCTTGAAGAAAAGAGAAAATCTTTCTTTCATTATGAGCAACCAAAAGCAGCCCTGGTCAGATGTTGCATCTCCACCATCAAGGACATGTGTGACCTTAATTCAGTCTGCGTTAACCTCCGGACAACAGCAAAATATCAGATGGCAAACAAAAAGGATTTATGTAATAAATCTAGGTTATCTGATTTTTAAAAAAAATTATAACTAGATAAATCAGATTTTTTTTTAGGATAATACACAAAAACGCCAGGTGTTTCACACACCACGCAGGCACACACACACACACACACACACACACACATTGTCGTACTCATGTTTTTGGTTGCTCACACGTCCATAAAAATAACGTTGTGTGCTTTGGTTGATTTTTCATGTTTTATTTAATGTTTCAGTAACACTTTAAATGCTCTGTCTTCCAGACTGAGTGTAATCATGCAAAGGATTGTACATGTCAAAAGGCTGTTTCATGAATCTGAATGGGCTGTTTTTTTTTTCTGAATTTAAAACTGATTAAATAATTTTATTTTATTTAATTTCATACAATATTCAATCTTGCATATCTTAATTGTCTACTATTTTATTATTATTTTTATTTATATACATACTACATAAAGTATACCTGGAAAATGAATTTATATATACTTGAAGTTTACAAAATAGTGTTGTGATGCAGGGTCCACTTACACTGTTGTGCCCTCTCAGTATTACATCTAAGAAAATCAAACTGTTCACTGTACCACCATTTATAAGAGATGGGGTAATTGCAAAGGAGCTCTCCTGCTATGGGAAACCAGTCTCTCCATTTAAGAAAACAAACACTAACACTGAAAACTCACTCTGAAGTCCAGGAAAAATGGGTCAAATGTACCCGCTACGGCCAAGTCCACTATACGTGACCCATTTGTGTCTGAGCCCGCAGTTTCTCTTTCCCATGGCTCCCCCCCCCCACCACCACCACCAAATAAAAAGGTGAAAAATAATAAATCTGAGGTAGGGGAAGAAGAAGAAGAGAGTGATGGTTGTTCCACAGCTTCAAGCTAGTTACAATGCTGTACATAGCCACATAAGTTTATCGGTTTTAAAATACACTAAAGAAAGAAGAGTGGTTTGGGGTTTTCTGATGCTTCTTAACTGTTCTTGTAGCTTCAGCATCGGTTTAGGTCATTTTTATCTATACTCTGGGATTTTCAGATTATAACATGGTACAGTGTGTTTTTAAGAAAAGCAATGGAAAAGCTGACAGGACATACTGACATTTTAAAGCGAGACATTATTTGTGTTTTTTTTTTTTTACTTTTAGACTTCAGAAGCAGTTTTTTACCTCAGTAGTGTGGGATGTGGCAAAAATGTAAACTAAATTATTTTGTCAACACTCACAATGTGACCAAGTACATTACCAGATCTCCTAAAACTCTGGAGACTGAAGTGGTGGAGCTCCAAAAGTTAGTGGAGACCACAGGAAATAGAGGCCACATTGAGGCTCTCAAAAAGAACAAAATTTGCATGACTCAAAACAACAGTGTAGGGGGTGCTTGTCAACTTGTGCATTAAATGCATAACAGAAATGGATGCTCCTTCAAAGGGCTTCTTTGGTCCTAAGCAAAGTTTAATACATGCTGTGCAGAAAGAATCAGGGGATCTCATATCCTAACCAACTGTAATTTGCAAGTCAGTCACTTTCACTCATATCTTTATAAAAGTGAGCTTACAATTGTCCAAAAGATAGAGAAAAGTTATTGGGGGTTGGAGTATTCTGGGTTCAACTTATGCTTCAGTGCCATGATTAAAGTTTTGTACAGTGACACTGAGAGTTGACACTGAGAGTTTGTACAGTGACACTGAGAGTTGACACTGAAAGTTTTGTACAGTGACACTGAGAGTTGACAAAGTTAATGGTGGTCTATGTGCACCCTGCTCATACTGGTCTCTCAGTACCAACCTGCACTACCCCTTACTGTATATAAGCTTATAAAAATAGATGATGTTGTAGAAGATTTTTATCCTCAACATATTTTATCATCCGCAAAAATGAAATGGAACAAGAGTGAAACCATTTAGTCAGGGATTGGACACGTGAGGAACAAGTCTTGTAGACTACCCAGCATGGAAAACACAAAGTAACTTTACTTATTTGGGAGTGTACCTGGTAAAAAAAAAAAAAAGAACTGGAAATGCACAAAGAAAACAATCTAGCAGCATCAATTCTATGGCACAAACTAGGCTGCATCAATCCTCACCCAAATCCAACCGCCTAGTAGATTCAAAGCCAGTGTTAGTGGCCTATGTAGGAGTAATCCTAGTTGGATTACCTGTTTTTTTTATTTTTATCAAGGACACTTTTACACGCCCACATTAAGTCTTTAACCATGGAGGGCTCCAAGTGGTGACTGAAATGGTTGCCGCTGCACCTAATATTTTTTATTTTGCAACTAGTTTTATCCAGACAGTCAACAATGGTGACTGTCCCTCACAAAAAATGCAATGATCTTTTATGGTGTTATAGACTCTCTTTTTTTGCTGCGTATGCCTGGCTTGTGTGAGAGAACATAACTGCTGCGTTCAATAACTGAGACAGTTCATCAAACCATTCAACTATCATACACTTGCAAGCGTTTGAAAACTGCCCTTGTTATTGAACACAGTCCTGCTGTATTATCGTTGTTGGTAGTGTTTTCAGATTAGTGTTAAATTTATTTATTTATTATGTCATTAAGATTTTTTTTTGCCTTATTCACAGTAGCTTTTGAAACTCGCCCAGTGCCATGATAATTAACGTGCAAGACATAGCTTAGCTGGCTATCCAGCCAAAGGTAGCTGACATTAGTCAAGGAGCATTGACAACTGACAAGAAAACTTAATGGCCAAATAGAAAATCCCTGACCTTGTCTGTCCAAACCCTGCATCTTCTACATCAGATGCCACTGATACAGAGTCAACCAGTGAAAGTCATCCAAGACAGACTTATTCAATATTCACTTTCCACAGTGCAGAGTGAAAACTTTTCATCACTTCGGTTTGAGAGTAGACACAGCATGGTGCAATGTCCTTGGGTTGAATAATTATGTAAAGCCACTGTTGTGAGCAATGTACAAACTGTTATCTAAAAAACAGAGTTGTCTGAGTAAATGATTTTACCTGCATTTTAAAGCGTTTACATGAATGTACATTTTTTCTTTGCCAGTTTTATTTTTATGAACAGATTTACTGTAGGTTACGTCCACTGTTCAGAATCTTTATTAATATTACAGCATTATTATTAATTAATCAATTTTATTCTAGGACGAGCAAAAATGGCCGTATACAACAAACAGGAAAAAAAACAAAATGACACAAAATACACTTATTATTAATTATTATAAGTAATTTCAAACCACAAAGGACCTATGAAAATTCAACCTTAATGCAGGAAACTAACTTGAGGAAGCAGAATGTTCTCTTTTAAATGATGAACTGTTTTTAGAATCGGAATTTAAATTAAACATTTATAAAAGGGTTTTATTTGACTTTTTTAAATTATATATTATGTTATTTTATTTTAGAATATCAGCATTTAATGCTATTTTAATTAATACATTAATTAATACAGTGTTTACCTACCTTGCATTTATCTATATTTATTTATTAAGTCACTTGAGTAATGAATTTGTAATTTTTTTAGTTTAATTACTATAGCAGGCATGTAAAAAAATTATGACTATTAGTAAGTGCTACATTTCATGAGTGGTTTAAATATAGAAAAATTAAATCTCTCTCTGTCTCTCTCTCTTCTCATACTCTGTCTGACCACATGTTCAGTGTTTGCTGGAATTCTTACCATTCTCCAGTGTCTGGCTTTGGGCCGGCCAGCAGCTACTCAAAAAAAATATTACATAAATCTTTTTTTTTTTTTTCGCCTAATGTGTTAAAATAAACATTTTCCACATGGGAACTTCAGATGACTGCTTAGTGATAATAATCACTTTAGCGGCTGACTGTGAATGAAACAGAATACACACACACACACACACACACACATGTAGTACAGCAGGTTACGTCCCCTTTAATATAGAAAAGTGGAAATAAGTTTTAAAAAATTAGGCCAATTAATGTATTCTGGTTTAGTTGCTACTAAATCAATTTTACTTGCTAGTGGGAAGTCGATACTTCGAAGTCGATGGTATTATTTTTTATACCTCTGTAAGAAGTAGAAAATTAGATAAAAAAAAGCATGGACTTCCCTCATATTAGACTATGTGCTAGGAAAGGTAGTCAGCTAACTGTAATGAGTGATATCTATTTTTATTCTCAAAACACACAAAAAAGTTTAGGTATAGATTTAATAAATGAATATGGTAGCATGTTTACCGATATAAAATAAAATAAATGTGTAGATCATGTACACATGTATACAGTGTAAGCCATTCAAATAAAAGGAGTGCTGCTTTGTTCTAATGCTGAGTGCATCCAAGGTGAATTGATGTCAGTGCCTGAATTCAGAGGAGTTTGGAGTTCCCAAATAACATTTTTGAGTTGATGTGGTGTTTTTCTTGGCTTTTTCTGGTTGTAGGATGGGAATTACAAGTAACTCAATAAAAGCCTGATTTACGGCTACTCTGCTGTACTTATAATTACATGTGGAATATGTTAAAAATTGCCATTTAAAACCACTCAGTGTTTAGTCACAGTTCAGGTCTTTCTCTTCTTATTTAAAGCTGTTTCCCCGACTCAGCCCTAGGGAAAATGAGCTACAAGAAAGATGGAACAAGAGAGTGATATAGAAAAAGTCCTCTTCATGAAGAGGGACAAAGCTATGAACAAATCTCATAAAGAAAAAAAAACGTTGTAGGGGGCTGGCCTACAGACAAGCTGCCTATTGAGCTTCACCCAGCCGTGTACAATGCCTAAACTAACATCATTGACATTTGAAGCTGCCCAGTCTTTAGAGCATGAGGGCAGGGGGCAGGGAGGTTGGCAAAAGAAAGAATGTTGGAAAGGAGCCTCTGGAAGCACTAGCTACTGATCAAATATTCATCATTCATGGCCTGAGAAAAGTGACATCTGAACTAGTGTGGCCTTTTGCCATGAGAGGAGAGACAAGGAGATGAGAGGAGGAGAGGAGAGCAGAACGCTCAAGAGCAAAAAACAAATAATGCACCAATAGACAAGAATGGAGCAAAAAAGGCAAAAACACTGTGGGGTTGCCATTTGAACAGGCAACATCTGAGAAATTCAGCTATTCCAAGATCATCCCCATGGCTCCACAACCTCAGCCACCAGACCTTAGGACCAATTTAGCCACCCATAACAAGCTATAATGTGTTTCTCAATCACACTTGCAATCAAATGCTAATTGGAACCACATATGTCTATAAATAGACAGTACAGTTAGACATTGCTATGATCTGGTATACTGCCCTGCTAAAAAATCATCACCTGGATTTAACTAAGCAAATAGTTAAGAGCAATGATTAATGTGTTTCAGCTAGCAACAAGTAATTTTACCATCAATGGTACAGTGAGTAAATTTTCATTTCTTAAACAACCATGTCAGAAGACATATCCTGTGGTCAAGATGTTTCAGAAGGGTCAAATTAATGGTCTGCATTAAGCGAACAACCAAGGAAAATGCCGAACCTACTAAAATGTGTTAAGAACTGTAAAACATTAATAAAATCTGGAAGGATGGTGGTGAACCATCATCTTTGAAGAAGAAATGTGGTCAGAAAAAAATTTTCTGATCAGAAAAAAATGATCATGATCAGAAAAAAACTAACAGTAGAACTCTATTTTAAATAGTGAAAGCAAGAGTATTTCCACATGCACAATGTCATGAGAACTCAAGGGATTGGGACTAAACAGCTGTGTAGCCTTAAGAAAACATCAATACAAGATCCTGTAGAGAAATCATTGCGACTCTAAATTAAAATAAATGTTGTGACATTGCACAAGATTATTAAAACAATGCCACAGAGAATGCATGCTGTAATAAAAGCAAAAGGTGGTCCAATAAAAATATTAGAATGTGTGACTGGCCAAGCAGTGTATGTATACTACTATTCTTTTCCAGCTGTAACCTAAAAATTAAGAGAACCAGTATCCTTATTTGCACGTTATTTACAGGGCAAAGCAGAAATTATACATATGCACCTAAAATGAGAAAATGTATAACAGACTAATTTTCAAGCACAGCTATATGACCACTTCCTGACACTCCTCCCCTCATCCCCCCACCTTACCATGACAACTCTTGCCACCTGCGTAGGAAAGTTTTGGTTTGAGCATGTGTCAGCAACACATTTATATGTACATGCGCACACATACACACACAAACACGGAAAAACACACACACACACACAAATCAAGGGGAAGGTTTGAAACAGGAACCCATGTTTGTTTAAATAAGATTGCCTCTACCCAGTAAACAAGTCAGGACCACCAAGCCCGCCTCTAATTTCCTGGCATCCTGCACACACACTGGCAATACCCCATGGGCACCAAAGCACACTACCTGCTGTACTACACCAGCTCTGCTACTTGAGTCTACCTTTTCTGTCTCCTCTCCTTTCTTCTAAAAAAATAATAAAAAAAGCTACATAGTATTTGACACTCTACATGATATTTGTGATTCAGCTACTGAAAAAAAAATGCAACATATTAACTGACTGCAAATGACTGTAAAAAAAGGTTTTCAAGTAGGTTCCTTGTTTGAACATCCAGAGATTTTTCATTTTACTCTTATTATGTTTATTTACGCTAAAATCCAGTTGGCTACAGATTGGATAACAACCCTTATTTTATTTTAAATGGGAATGTGCTGTTAAAATTACCTGAGTGAATAAAATACCTTAATATAGCTATCCTCAGACAGCCCTTCATTAAACAATGACTTGTCCGTTTATCTCAGATATTTAATTGTCTAGAGGCCATACTTTGTGTTGGAATTAATATCACATCTAAACAGGAATTCAGGCTTATGTACCCCTGCTGTCATCAGTGGCCCACTACAAACATTAAATTCACCTCATAAAGTGCCAGCTGGGTATTAGGTCACTTTTATGACACTTAATGCCATCAACTGCAGGGGAAAGATCACACTTTATTAATTTATTTATTAATTCATTCACGTTTCATGAATTTATTACTTGTTTTTATTGGTGTTGCTTATTTCTTTTCTTTGTGTACAAGAAATTAAAATACTGTAAATCATACTATAAATGTTCAGATTAAAACAAAGAACATGTGCAGCATGAAACGTGGCAAGCTTTCAAAATGTAAACAAACTCAAATGGTTTGTATGCTATTAAACATACATTATGAATCAACATATGCAGTTGTGAAAAACAGAAACTTTCATATGGTTTATATCAATACTATTAGTTGTAATCAGCTGTAAGCAGAAGGAGAGAAAAGAACAGAAACAGACACAAAGAGAAGGGCTTAATCCTCTCTTAGGAGTAACACATGTCTGACCATAATTACATCCTTGAAGCCTTTCTCTGACCTTTGACTTCTACCCCTCATTCCAGAGATGACTGCTTTGAGTGTGTCACATTTAATCACACACACACACACCTTCCAGAACTAGTCAAAACCCATTCATTTCATTCCTCTTCATGCCAGTTCCTTCCTAGACCTAATGTTGTTTAATTTAATTGTCTTTTTATCCATTGCTAATAAATAATGTTTGAATTTCTAAACCACATCTTTATTCTCATACTAGGAAGTGAGTCAAGAAAAATCTTTATGTCTATATATAGGCCTAGTATATGTTTTTTTTTTACACTGTCGAATCAAATGAGCCCTGCCCCTCTTTATGCACTGAGAAGCTTAAGAGAACAGAAAAGTTTCTTTTTTATTTTGTGTAACAGTCCCCCTACAAATTAAATGTCTTATTCCTTCTCTGCCTATTATGGTTGACTTACTATGTAACTAACAATAACATTGTGGCCTGCTAACATTCAGGTCTGTTAGAACATAGATACTTTTTTTAAAGTAATTTTTAGCATGATCTGACATAATCTGACGCACTTTCTGAAATATCTATACTCCTTTTTTAAAAGAGGACACCAAAATGTTTTCCAGCTGAAATAAAATGGAAAACAGGTAAGCGCCAAGTTCACATTACTGCTTCCCCACTTTTCAGAAGTGTCCGAAAAGGGCTTCAGGTATGCCTTAAATTAGGTGGGAAATTCCTTTAAAAAAAAAAAATAGAAAAAGTGCTAATTTTCTATGACATCCTTAATGTTAATCTGTTCAGCAATATAAAAGATAAATCAAGAACTAATATGGATCTAAATCTCCCAGCCTGTCAGCCTGTAAAGAGCTAAAGAACTAGATTAGCTGTATGCGCAAACTAGCATGTTAGCATTGTTATAGTAAGTTGAAGCTATTTTATACATGGCAAAGTTTGGTGTTAAACAGAGCAATTTTTAAAACAGGACTTTGTTGGCCAGTGTCTTATGTACATAAACATTAGCATTCTTATGATGGCATCTTAATTAGCAATGTATGCAGAGCTAGCACTGTAAACATTAGCTAAGTAGCGCTAAAATGGCTAACCTACACATACTTCTTATAAACACTGTGCAAGTCATGCCAAATAAACACTCATTTACAAAAAATAGATCAGTTGCTATTTAAAAACCCTTATTTCTATGTATTATTAAATTATTAGTAGTAGTAGCTACTACTATCCTCATATAGTACTGAGGAAATTGGTTTACACAAATTCTCTGGTACATTCATAGCCCAAATATTTATCTTGCTGTAGTATACAGTACAAGCAACCCTTAACCAAATTAGTTAACAATATTAACAGAATAGCTTGATGAACAAGCAGTAAAATAAGTTTAAAATAGAAGCTCATTCAGCTTAAACCTCTCAAAGCTTAAAAGCTTCTAGCTAGGAGTGTTAGCTTAAGAGTGATTTACAACCAATCTCAGAGCAACTGTGAGCAAGCAAAACACAAACTCTTATCTCAGTGAGAAGGTGGAGCTGACCCTATTGCTATGTATGACACATTCTTTTGAAGACTGTCATTGGTTGTCAGTCACACACACACACACACACAGTGCTAGTGATGTGTGGGGTGACCCACAACCCATGGCACTTGTGAATAAATCGGGTTGGGTGGCTTAGAATGATTTTTGCGGTTGGTTCAGGTTGACAGGTTGCGGGTGGGTCCATGACTGACAGAGTGTATTTAGAGTTAGCCTAATTATTAATTAATGCAAACAAAAAAAAAAACCCAAAAAATACTTTGCAAATTTCTTTCCCTCTTTTGTCACTCTTTCTGTCATTACACACACACCTACACCAAACACAGGGTAGATTTCTTATTAGAAGCCCATTTCTCCCCCTGGTATCTGTAGCTTTTGTTTACACCACCGACACAAAAACTATTTTTTTTCTATGTTTTTTAGACCATCCCTCTTCTGAATGTGGAAGACAAATAGTAAAGTTCTCCCTCGCTCTATCGCCGCCTGCTGGTGGGTTCCTGCACAGGTGTTTGATTTGCACATTTTAGAGTGGGTCAGGATGGCTCTCTTATCGGGCCGGGTTTGAAAAATGCATGACCTGTGGATCAAGTGCTCTCAATCATGAATTATTTAAGAAAGTCTTTTCTCTAAAATAACAGGCTTTTTCTCATTTATTTACCAAGCTGGGTAGTTTTGTATTCAATCTGTTTGAAAATAACTGGAGAAAAATGCCTCCACTCATTTCAATGACTGGCCTGGCTCATTGTTGACCTTGATTCTTACAGAGTCTACAGCATGTTACTGCTCAAAGGTTGGTATAAATGCTGACTAATTTACTGTACTAGATTTTTGCATTGTAGTTCAATTACATGGACTAATTGGAAACAGAGGGTACACCTGCAAGATTTACCTGATGACTGCATATCCAGAGCAACAGCCTGGATATCAGGATGGATTTAAGTGGCTCATGGAAAATAGTTTTAAAATAATGCTTATTTCATCATCCCAGTTTATTATCATTTTTAATACTTCCGAGCCCATATATACCAAGCGTCTCTAATTCCAATCCTGTAAAAGCTTTATGCACGTAGACAAAACTTATAGATGTGTGACACAGTTGCATGAAGTTATCCTAATCAGACTGCTAAAATCACAATGGTTTTAAGGCCCTATAATAGAGCAGTGTAAGACTGTCATAATCTGATCAAAATTACTTTAAAAAAAAAAAAAAAAAACTTAACTGGAGAAAAGACCGTTTTGCTGGTGGAGGAGGTATTAAAATGTAAAGAAATAATTAAAGAAAAATTCTACCCTAGTCTTACCTCTACAGATAAAAATAGTGAGTCAGTTGCTGCTTGTACCCCTGAGGAGTGTGAAAAAATGGGGTGTATGCCATGGTAGTGCTGGAATGAAATTTCAACTTGTAAAGTTGTGTATACTGTCAAATAATTTAGTATGAAATATAAAATACAAATGAATATAATTTAAATATGGAATCATGCAAATTCTCTATCTATCTATCTATCTATCTATCTATTTATCTATCTATCTATCTATAGTATCTAGATTTTTTAAAAATCTCCACCTATCATTTGGATACTAAAATGAATGATGGGCAGGAGAAAAAAGTGGCGCTAAAATCACAGTGCAATACTTTAAACAAATTTTTAAAAATATCTAAACAGTAGGGTTTGTTAAAGTGCCCTGGAATGTCTATAGGTGAAGATCCTAGGATTGAATGTTCCTGTACAACCCTTGTATAAGTGTACAAATCTGTCGACTACAAATATTGATTTTGTATAGTATAGTAAACAGATTTGTACACAAAACAAAGATGTTGAAAAAATCCGTTCTGGCAATTTAATGTGAATACAGTGACTGAGTTTACCCCCAAACGCCTCTCGGCACAGACAGACCTTATATCATAATTATAATCCTTTTTTTCTTTGTAAAACAGAGCACTTTGTTATAGACTATCAAACAGACAATGAAGAGAGTAAGGACATCATCCTTTAGACAAGTATCTGTCTTTAGCTGCCAAGACCACCTAATACTATTGGAACTTCAGCTGAAATCAGCAATAACTATCTGCTGCTAATAATTTTACTATACAGTACAATACAAATTAAAATAAAATGGTCTATTGCAACCCACATGCATTTCTTTATGCTGTTGGTATGTGTGAATTCTTCTATTTTAAAACTAGTATATTATTATAATGTGTACTTCTGCTGTAAAATAGTCAGCCAAAAAACTTCATAAAAAGGAAAAAAAGGAATAAATATTTTAATATAAAATGATTTGCTATATGTTATATATAAATATATATCATAATATTATGATACTAATATGATGTTAATATTATATTGATATAATATACATCATAGTATTTTTCTTTTCCTGAAGTATATATACATTTTTTTGCCTGACTCTGATCCACCTCTTGCTTTTCCAGCAAGCATTTGATTCTATATCTGTCACGGGAACACCAGGCTCCATGACCATATCGGACTCAACCTTTCAAAATGGACACGACCGCGACTTGATGCGGAAAATGTGGCTTAACGTAACAAGTTGGTAATCCACTTCATGATACACATTAACAAAGCTTGGGAATGTTTGGTTAAGTGAAGCTGGCTACTACAATAAAACCCTGAGTTTGTTGAGCCTGCTTTGTGGTACAGCCCTCAGTTATTCCCTACGACATATGGTACTTTTAACAGAATAATTTGGTGGGAACTTTCATGAGCTGCACAAGGCCACAGCTGGGGTACAGGTGGAGAGGAAAAGAAAGGGAAAGAAGGGTTTGGAAAAGAAAAAGAGATTAGCAAATAAGAAGGAGAGAGCGGAACTCTGCACTCCAGGGGAGGAACAGAGGGACAAAGTGACAAAGCTCCACATCAACTATGAGACAATGTAGAGACATTATGAGACACTGTGTGTGTGAGAGAGAGAGAGGCGTATTTTAAAATCTAGACATATACCTGGTACTACAATATTGTTTAGGGTGGTGGAGTGGGGTACAGCTTGTATTAGTAAGAAACAAACAAACAAGCAAGCAAGCAAACAAAAATGCCCGATTGGCCATTAGGTCAGCTCTTGGCAGGGATTCTAATTAAAACCAAACTTGTTTCCTTTGTTGAACAAACATAATAAGCACTAGGTCGCATGGTGTAGAGTGAAGCAGAGAGTATTTTTCCTTAGCCAAAATATTAAGTGGCTGCAGGTGCCTCAGGAATGCCCCAGAAGGAGGGAGAAATAGCGAAATGATCTTTTCATTCTGCTCTTCAATTTCCTGATGTTTTTTCTTTAAGACTTTCACCCTCTGCCTATTCTTATCACTTTTTCGGTTATTATTAGTTGATAATTATTCCATTCTATCAGATATTGCATTCTCTCAGTTGTAAGCAGAAATTTTATTTCATGTTTAACGTTGTTTTTTTTTTTTCTTTTCCTGTAGGTTCTGTAATACCGTAATAAGATACGGGTTCCAAAACAAGTAATAGTGTTGGATGAAACTTGTTTTGCAATGCTTTTTAAATGAAAGTTTTATCTGAAACGTCCTATTAAGCACAATATAGACTATAAACACATGGTAACCATCACATGATAAATTTAGTTGTAGGAGAAATCGTAGCAAAGGCATGGGGGTAAGGGTAAGCAGGAACAGATGCAGAATCTCGGACCTCATGGACCTGAAAGAAGAGTCATGAACCCTGCTCAGGCCTCTCATGCTGAATCAAGCCAGGATTCAAAAAAGAAGTTAATTTCCTTTCTCATCTCTCAAGACAGACATTCCCTGCAAAAAAGCAGTGTTGGATTTACCACACATTCATGATCCTTTGGAATGCATATGCACTGGATAGGCACATGTGGCTCTTTAAGCAAGTTGAGATAAGAGGGGTGAAGAAAAGGTCAAGTAAGTCAGAAATTACCTAAGGCTGTCCTCACAACTTCATAAAGGAAAACATGAAGGACAAGGACTTTCCTGAGTCATGGCTTGCACTAAAGATAGAAAAAGCTGAATACCTTTGCACTATATCATTTATCATGACCTTGCTTTCAGCCTCTGGTGAACTTTACATATTGTATGTCTAATTAACATGTGTGCTTTTAAATTATATCAATTCAGTTATTTTTTTATACTGCTTATTCAGTGTATGTGTGATAGCCTGAAAAAATGTTTGGTAGGTTCAAATAGTTAATCAAAAAAAGAAGGAAAGGGTACTCATTACATTTTACATGAAAATAAGAACTATAGAATGAGAATGAGAAGCGATGTCAAATTCACTTGTAGGATCCATAAAATGACAGTTAAATGGAGACGGATTAAAAAAATTTAAAAAAAAAAATAAAAATAAAATATTAGTTGAAATATTCTGTATAAAAATACAAGTTAATATTAAGAAAGTACAAGTGATAATTGTCTAGCTGTGTCTGTAGAAGAACGTGCTGCATTCTTTTGAACAAATGGAGGAAAATCTGTGATCCATTAGTTGTCCATAAGAAAAGACAGGAGAGGGAGCTAGCACCACAGTGGTTTCATTCCATGTAAAGTTGTTGGAGAGTAAAGCACTGTGTTTATTCATTATTTCACTTTTCAGGTGTGGTAAACACATTTCAATTGTCATGTTAGGAAATTGACATACTGTTTTAGGAAAGTAAGTAGTCATGGCTTAATTTTACTGTTTTAACGGCAGTATAAAAAGTTCTTCACTTAAATCCCCTCACAGGGCGGTAAAGGCAGAGTTAGGGAGAGTTGATAGCGTCACAGCGTGTTGGAGGTAAACACAGGTAGTATCATGGTGTAAGTCACTTGTTTTTTGTGTTGTCTTAGAGGAAGTTTAATTCCAAGTACAGAGACACATTACTGTAAATGTTCAGCCTAAAGGTTGTTCTTTGAATGATATATCCTGTGTGATTAGAGACAGCATGGATTATGTAAACTGTTAGTTGTTGCTGGCGGATGTAGAAGGTTATTTTTTTTTGTTGCAAAGATGAAGTTACTAAAGAACACGTCAGTGTCATGCACTGAAAAGACCTGTAACCAAATACGTCAGACATAAGAGCATGGAATGTTTTGGGTGCATTTTCTTTTCTTTGGTCACTGAGAGAAAATAGACCGCAGAATTAAACATTATGCATACAAAATGATATTTAAAGAACTTCATCAAATAAAGTGCAACAGTGAGTAAGTGTGATGGTAGTGAAATGTTGTTTTACAGGTAGTCCTAGACTTATGAACATTCGAGCTACGAATTTCCGCAGATACGAACAGACCGCAAATCTACTTCCAGATTAGTCACGGAGGTAGCTCACATGTATTATACAAAAAGTAGACACTGCAGTGCACCAGATACCACTATTTAGAATGATGTACAATATCATTGTACAATGTGTAAGTGAATGGATAAAATGTTTGAACTGCCTGCCACTTAACACACAGTATGAATGCAAATCAATTCCTGCTTTCTGTTTCACCCAGATGAGGATGGTTTCCATGTTGAGTCTCTTGGTTCCTCTCAAGGTTTCTTCCTATTGCCATCTCAGGGAGTTTTTCCTTGCCACGGTCGTCCTCAGCTTGCTCATCAGGGACTATCTGACCATTTTGATTCATACACATTCACATTCCATACAGACTTAAATAATTATTTTGATTGTGTAAAGCTGCTTTGTGACAATGACAATTGTTAAAAGTGCTATACAAATAAAATTGAATTGAATTGAGTTGGCCTCACTGGTTTCAACGAATCAGTCCGGAAGCACAATGATCGAAAAAGACTGTTCTGTAAAGTTGTCCTGATGGTGAATAATCCTAATTTCTGAAAATCCTTAACAAAACTGCATTCACAGTCCAATACAGTGGAAAACAGCTCTGAGACAAAATGGCGTCCAGGATTCCTCTCATGATTTAAAGGTGCAGAGACAACACTGTTACATTTGACGTGTGAGATTCATTTCCTTAGGCGCGATTACGTTTTTTGGCAATAAATATGGCAATGTGGGAAAGGGGACAGATTTAGATTTTCGGACATACGAACATCCTTCGAGAACGAAACTCAGTCATAGGTCGGGGACTGCCTGTGTTTGTTGTACTGTTAAAATGCTGATTCTCACTTACTTACTCATCAGCTATACAGATTTATCCTGCATACAGGGTCGCATGGGCCTGGAGCCTATACCAGGAGACTTGGGGCATGAGGCAGGGTACACCCTGGACAGGGTGCAAATCCATCGAAGAGAACACGTACATATAGGATCAATGGATTTTTTTCTTTAAATTGATCTTTTGCTGATGGCACAGGCATATTCCAAGATGATATTGTCAGGATTCATCTGGCTAAAATTGTGAACGAGTGGTTTAGGGAGCATGAGGCATTATTTTCACACATAGATTCGCCTCCATAGAGTTCAGACCATAACCCAATTGAGAGTCTTGGAGATGTGCTGGAGAAGGCTTCATGCAGTGGTTTAGGAGAGATCTTAGAGAGAAATTAAGATCTAAGAAAAAAATTAATGCGATTCTGGATGTAAATAAATTTGGTTACAATGAATAAACTCATTAAACAAAATATTAGTGTGTGACGTTTTTTTTTTGGCCGGGTGGTATATGTACCAGTTCTAACAGAGAACACTGGTAATATAAATGAGCTGCTGCGATGGTCCAAACTGGAGGCTGAACACTGTCATGCTCGTTTTATGTATCATGTATTGTGTATGATATGTTTTTATGAAATACTATTTTAAAATACTGTATTGGTAAATAAATGGGTTGATTAAACTGGTTCATTTGTCTACCACTTTGAAGAGAAATGCCCTGAAATGTCTAAATGTTGTTTCTTGGAATGTCAGTCATGTGCTATGTTCCAGGTTCACTGTTTACATTGTATCCTTAATTTGTTTTTGAGAATGGTTCACTGTTATGACAATTAGTGATGGGGAACATAATGCACAGTTTGAAAGAACTAATGAACTGCTGATGCGATTTGGCATGGACGCTGGCAGTTTTAGTAGGTCTTAAAACCTCTAGTTCTAGTGTTAATTAGAAAGGGATTAATTCAAGACTTATGACCATGCACATCAAGCTGGAGAAGAACTGCTATGTCATTGTGCTAGGGTTGTATGCACCTACCTTTAAGGGTCCACTGGAGAAGAAGATCCTCTTCTATGACTTGCTGTCAACAGAACTTACTGCAAAGCCTCATAGAGTCTTACTCTTGGCAGACTTCAACACTTGTGTTGACAATGACACCACCACCTGTCCTAATATCATTGGACCCCATAGTCTGGGTGAAGGCAACACTCAATGCATGTCAAATTATGACCAAGGTTTGGGCTTACCATCTTCAACACCCCATCCTCCCCTGTAGATATTCAGAAAAGGCATATGTAATCACCCAACATCTAACAGATGACATATAATTGATTGCTATAGCCAGCCAACACATCTGTCTCATCATTTACTCCTGGAATGACTTCAAGTATGTACAAGGCTAAAGCTGTCTTTTCAAATCAATTTAATCATGTGTTTTTAAATAATTAAAAGATCACTCAAGGAAAACATGTCTTATTGCATGCCAAAACAAGATTGTAGTACAACCATTGTACTGATTCTGTAGTGCAGACAACTGTGTTGGGACATACTGTACTGCCACAAATGGTTACTCTCTGTTCCTCAAGGGTTACCCTCTTTCAATCAATTTTTCTTTTTATCTTTTACCTTTCTAACTTGGCATCCTGCAAGGAAGTTTTCTCGCTACTTTATCTGTAGCAGTGAGTACAATTCTCAACATTTTGGTTAAAACTTGCATATGTGTGCATGAGGTAAGGCATACTGGTCATGCTGTCTGACAATTCATTGCCAGTATTGGGCTGCCAGTTGGCTCTAGAAACTGAGAGGTACGGTCAATCTCTCATATCACATGGAAGTGGTGCATGGATAAAATGAAAGTGAAAGTTGAATGCATGACAGCTGCTTGTTACACTGTAACCTAATTCTGGTTATTCTTTCTGTCAGCATTGTTTGCACAGGCAACATTCAATTTTTCCAGATCCACTTAATCACTACAAGTTTGTTGTTGCAGATATGGTAGATGGTCATTTCTAATACTGTAATTTTGTAGGGCCATGAGGACAGTGTGAAGGAGCATGCTCTGTACAAGATGTTGGTCATATTTTAAAGCAAGCTGATTTACTTGGGTGGTGAAAATAATCTTTTATTTAAAATCCAGTGTTCTGATAAAGATCTGCAGACTTTGCCTGCTTATAGAGTTTTGTTGCACCCTTTTTCTGGTAATGAAACTGGAAAATTTGCTTCAGTATGTGTTTGGTCAAATGTGGGCCCATATTTATGAAGCAACTCAAAATGACTTCTAGGAATTGTGCTCAAAGTTAATTTAGAACTAAAAATATTAACATAAAAAGTTATTTATGAAGATTCCTACTCTTACTTTCAGTGAAGAATAGGACTGCTCCTTGGAAAGGGTGTGTCATTACTGTTTAAGAGCTGAAAAGTAGACTATGCATTATAGTTGGAGTTGAAGTCCTATAACTGATGAATCCATTCTTTTATCTCACTCACTTACTCACCATCTATACTGCTTTCTCCCCATCGCCAGACATGTCAGACATCCTTCTCCCTGTTTAACCCTCCTGAGATCAATGGCAATATGTGTTGGCTAACTAGTCGTTCAGTATATTCGAGTGGTCAACTGACCTCATTTTTTGGGCAAAAAATATTGCTGAACCTAGATCTGACCAACAGAAACAACC
>JAOVVB010236838.1:0-22985 GCA_028570985.1 Heterobranchus longifilis | reverse complement strand
ATATCGATCACAGGCCCCTAAATTAAACCAAATAAGAATCAATTGTATCGTGGCAGACTTTGTGATATCAGCAAATATCGCATCATTGTCCAAAGAATTTATATAATATCGTACCGTGATGAAACACTTATCACAGTTTAAATTCTGAAATCAAAAGCAAAAAATAAATTTAATATGGTCTTAGTGTGGTATCCAAAAAAAAAAAAAAAAAAAAAAAAAAAAAAAAAAATATATATATATATATATATATACATATAAAGAAGAATTTGAAAAAAATCGTAAAAAATGTAATCAAATCGTGACCAAAAAAAGTCTAATTGAATCGTGGATTTGTAAAATCGTGACACCCCTCATCATTCCTCCCATCATTTTGTACACCTCCTTATTATATTTTCATGTACACATTAAATCAAACACATCCACACATTCTGATTATTTCTTTCTTCTTCTGCTCACATGTTAAATACCTACCTCCCTCCAGCCCTGAGATCCGGTGGTGTAGT
Source organism: Heterobranchus longifilis (assembly GCA_028570985.1). Classification (NCBI taxonomy): domain Eukaryota; kingdom Metazoa; phylum Chordata; class Actinopteri; order Siluriformes; family Clariidae; genus Heterobranchus; species Heterobranchus longifilis. Next base: position 22,482 of record JAOVVB010236838.1, on the reverse strand, counting down.
TTATTGATGCCGCGGTCGATTTCCTCCCTGTGCTTCTCTGTTTCCAGCCTCAGGGTTTTTCTCTCTTTCTCCAGCAGCTCCACCTTCCTCTCCAGCTCCCCCTCCAAGTCCTCCATCCTCCAGGGCCTGTCGGCACCAGCTCTGTGGCCGGGATCGGCCAACCTCTCTGGTCCGCCAGACATCCCGCCTTCCTCTGGCGCTCCCGAGGCGTTGCTGTCCGTCTGGTTGTGAGGAAACGGGCCAATGTCTGACTGCAGAGGAGGGAGACGCTGCATGAAAACTTGCTCACACTGTGGGTTTCACAGGAACAGTACTCTCTGCTGTGATGTTTAAACACATCTACAGTTCTGGTAATATCGTGCAGAGGTTCTCAATCTTTTTTCAGCCAAGGACCCCTTACAAGATAGAAAATATAGCGGGGACCCCCAGAAGCTGCACAAATCCAAAAAAATAATATATAGAAATAAATACATTTTGGTAAATAAATAGGGGTGGGGTGCAAAGGGAAAATAAATAATAAATACATTTAAAAATAAATGTATAATTAATTGAAAATAAAATAAAATAATCAGGGATGGAAGCTGCCAAAATAAAAATACATTGTCTCAATAAATACAAAATAAATAAATATATTAATTAATTAATATGCCATTAAATGTACCATTTAATTAAAAACTTTTTTTTTTTAAATGTCTTTTGCCAAAAATGCCTTTTTTAATTAATTTATTCATTTTAAAATGTATTTATTTGATTATTTTTTAAATTTCCCCCCGCATTTATTTCCCCCAAATTATTTATTTCTGTATATTTCTCTTTTATTTTGGCCCGTCCGGACCCCCAATATGATAAAATTTTGTCCCAGGGTCCCCCACCTGATGTTTTGAATTATTGCTTTTAGATGTTTTTATTATAGAAAGTGTATGAAACTCATGACCCTGTCATTGTGTTACTTATGGATGGAGTTATAGTGAAAATAAATTATTCCCCATTTCTTGCTGAAGGACCCCCCTGGAATCCCTTCAAGGACCCCTGGGGGGTCCCCGGACCGCACTTTGACAACCACTGATATAGTGTACTTACTTCTACTATCTCAACATTATGTCGGTTGCATGCAAGGAGAAGTTATTACACCCAATTAATAATTGATTTTGCTGAGACATTACATCACGCCTGGGGATAGAACTAGGGGCTGATTTAATACGGTTTCACTATGCTGTAGTTAAAGTCATGTTTCGTCCTCAGCGGTAGTTCAACATTCCTTTAAGGACTTTTTCTTGGCTGGGCGCAGTCACTGTGGAGCGGGGTCTCCTAAAAATTACATTCCCAAACAACTGCATTCTCAATTTACATTTGTAAAAGAAATGGGCTTTGTTTTGGTGGTTTTTTTTTTACAAAAACATTTGTAATCAATGTCAGTGGCGGCTGTGGCTCAGTATGTAGTGCGTCGATGATTCGATCCTCGGCCCCCTGCAGTCTACATGTCGAAGTATCCTTGGGCAAGATACTGAACCCCTAACTGCTCCCGAAGGCATCGCCATCGGCGTGTGAGTGTGTGTGAGTGTTTATATCCCCTGAGGTGCCTTGCATAGTAACCTCTGCCATCCTCCGGTGTGAATGGGTGAATGACTCGCAGTGTAAAGTGCACTGAGTGGTTGCAAAGACGAGAAAAGCGCTATATAAGTACAGTCCATTTACCATTTAATCAATGTCTGGGGTGGATGGGTCACAAAAACAGACTTTCACCCAGGAGACCGCGGTTTTAACAAGCGTACTAATTATATTTTGCTATGTTGTTAAATCGTGCCAATGTTGTATTTTCTAACTTAATATTCATTGGCAATGCAATGTTTGTGCCTTCAAAGAATCAGATTGATTTAATATTGGTACATAATTCATTATGAATATATATTTCCATATCCTCATACTGTATTTTTAATCTCTCTCTCTCCCCCACCCCCTTTAACTGGGGGACATTGAACAATCAGAAACTGATTTTTCTATGAAACCTATGGCTGCTACACCGAACCAAAAAATAGTCCTGCACATAAACCTCCCCCCCTCCCTGTAAAACCACAGATTGTTGTGTTTCCCAACATTATCTCCTATAAAATCCAGAAATAGTTGTTTCTACATTTGTTTTTTGTATGGATTCCTCAAATGGGATATAACCAGGCCCCCAGGAAGTGCGGCAGCCATTGAAGCCAATTTGACATAGTGGCCAAACGGTGGTATTACAACTATGGCGGCCGTCACATGATGTCAAAAAATACTTTTTCCCCATAGACTTACATGGCGAAAGATAATTTTTTCTGCGCCAAACCCCCCTGCGAAATGACTCGTTTCACTATCAGGATTTGATCCATTTGGTTTGATAACATTTGGAAATTCTAGAAGTGCCGCAAGATTGAATTATGTCATCCTCATTCACGTTAGCCGGAGCGCTAAACCGGATGTAGCCGGCGGAAGTCTCTCGTGTGGTGCTCTATGGGAAACATAATGCGGAAGCAGCGCCGTTCATCTGCGGATTTTTAGAGGCGGCAGTTGAGCTTTTTTGGCTTCATGCACCACTGAGAAGCTTTCATAAGAATGAAAGCTGATCGCTGTATCCAGGTTTTATTATACATAAATGGATATAACGTGCTAATTGGTGATCTTTAGAGGTAGTTGGGTTTTTTTTTTACCCTTGGACAGAGCTGCTATCTTTTCCCCCACTGTTTGCAGTCTTTATGCTAAGCTAAGCTAACTGGATGCAACTAAAGGTAGCTGCATATTGAGCAGACAATCTCAAAGCTTACCACAGTTTAGCCGCCCCATAGCAGGTTTTTGCAGCACAATTGATTCTGTAGTATTCTGGCTTAGTTGATTTTGCCATGCTTTCACATTGCTCTGGAATCTCTGCCGTGACGAAAGCAGGATGTGTACTTTAAAGCTCTTGTTGACACAAAGAATAACAAAACTGTCTGTATCCAAGAGTCACACATGAAGTTTTTCGGGTACGAACAGATCTTCTTTAAGCTCAGCCATCTCGTGTCTGCAGGGATTTCTTTTCAATTAAGAACCAAATAACTGCAAGTCAGAAAAGGCTGCCAAGGGAATCAACAAATTGCCAGGCTCCGCTGCATAACGGTTCACTGAAATAAACATCCAAACCACACGGGAAGCAATGTGGGAAATACAGACGCTGCAAGATTCCAAAAACCTGCGTGGTCCAGTATATCCACGGAGCACATTGTTTTACAGTGTGCGGTAGAAATACATAGACACCACAAGGGAATTAAGACATAACACATATACACATACAGTACAGAATGATACATAACAAGCCACACAGAGTGCACAGACAGCACTTATGTATACTGTATGAGACAATACAAATAAACAAATAAACTAAACTGAGGCCATAGAGGAGGGGGATTACTTCCATACAATAACTACTTATGTGTGAAAATGTGACAATCTGAAGTTATAACATAATTATAACACACATACTCTGTCTTCTATTGAGGACAATAAAGAATTAATCTGAATCTGAATTTTGTAAGCCATGGTTAAAAAAAAACGAGAACATGTTACAGAACTGTTTATTTAAATGTTCCGAAAGAGTTCTGGTATTGATTTTTGTCCCAAAAAAGTTGCATGATGGATGGAATTTCTCTGATTTATCATGTATGTTCTCCTGTAGATGTATCACTCTGTCACGAAACACATTACATTTTGGTGTAAAATCAACAACAAAATTCTTAGTATTGTACATTTTTCCTACCAGAAAGTTGTTATATGTCATTATCTTCAAGTGTGGATGTATTATAAGAACTGGATATCACACCCCAAGATGGCATCTATTCAATCCAGTGAAAATGGGGATGACTTCACAGTTTTTAAATTGCTTTTCTCGGCTCGATAAAAGTTTTTCAAATAGAAAAACGCCATGGATTAAAAAGTCGGAATAGAAAGAGTCATAATCGACCTCGTTTGCACTTCTGTGTCCTGTCAACAGTTTTACAGATGTCTCTTTTACAATGGTGGTCTATGGGGAAAATGCTTTCTGGGCCACAGGAGGATTTTATTACATCCATGGTAAAAACACATTTGCTATAATAGTTGATCTCATATAAATGATAGGTTTGCACCTTGGTATGGATCTCGGCATGACAGGTGTTTTACTCTCAAATATATTTGACAGTTCTGTTATCGAGCCTGGGGTTAGACTTCAAGGCAGGTAATTACATCGGCAGATGTCAAACAATGTGACTTACAACTGTTTGCCTCGTGTATTTTTATCAGCAATAAAATTGTCAGTCTGTTGGTCGATCCACCACTTTGGTCCCAACTGAAATATCTCAACTATTAGATGGATTGCCATGAAATTGCACAGATATCCATGCTACCCAGAGGAGGAATGATAAAGATTCTCCTTTCATCTACTGTCAGCAGCAGGTCAAACATTTCCATTTACAGTGACATTTCTCACATATTCCTTTTACAGACATTCATTGTCCTTACACGATGATCCTAATGAATCTGTGATTTCTGAATTTTCCACTAACGCCACCAAGAGGTTGACATTTGTGGTTCAGACTAGGCTGTTAAACAATTATTGAATTGATTGCCATGGAATTTGGCACAGACAGTTTTTGTCCAGTACTTTGGTTTATGACCAAATACCTGCTAAAACTAATGACATTCCCATCAGCCTCAGCTGGAAAATCTTTTGTGTATATTTGCAAATGTTAGCATGCTAACACACTAAACTAAAATAGAGAACATGGTAAACATTACTTGCTAAACATCAGCATGTTAGCCAAGCGGGCTGGAAAATGAAGCCAACGTGAAAAACGTGCCAAAAACTGCAGTTCTTCGAATGGCCACTTGAGGCTGGCTCCAAAAATGAGTCAATCCCCATAGACCCCCATGTTAAAATGCCCAGTTTTACAGCAGAAATAAAAATCTTTACAGCCTGGTACAAAAAATAGTTTTGGTCTTCATAGCTAATATCCCTGTTTATGACAACTGTACTGGGGGTACATGTTTTTAAAGATTATTTTAGGGCTTTTATTGCCTTTTTTATGGAGCAGCTGGAGAATGACAGGAAAGGGGGGAGAGACACGCAGCAAAGAGGTCAGATTTGAACCCCGCTGCTAACGCCTACGTGGGGCACACGCTCTATCCGGTGAGCTAGAGGCCGCACCAAGGGGGCATTTTTTTAAATTTTTATAAGTCACCTGTTTAAACTATATTAAGGCTTAAAATTATGCATAATTACCATAACCCACACCGAGCTTCATTTTGGCTCTTCAGAAACCTATGGGTGACGTCACGGAGACTACATTCATATTTTATACAGTCCATGATGTTGGCATGCTGACGTTAGCATTTAGCTCAAAGCACCACGTACACAGACATAAAAAGGTACAGCCTGACGGAGCAACTAACTAACTAACTGGTGCAATCGTTTGTAATCTTGTGGATTTTGGTCTGAATTTAGATAGTCGTTTAAGGTTTCGTGCAGTATTTCTACTCATAGAACATCAAGGTTTCTTGATGCGTTTGCCTGCTGAGGCACTCAACAAAAACTATAATTCGCTTCTTCGAAAGCTGCCATTTCTGCATTTTGAGCGATTATTAAGGGAGCTAAAAATTGGCAGAACGACACAGCAATAAATAATGTTTGAATTAAATTAAATGGCATAAATGTCAAATTTTCAGAGCCCGCAAATAGTCAGTTTACACCCGTCCATGCTGCCTTATATTAATAAGCCTAATGAAAAACAACGGCATGAAAACAAGAGCATCTGTTCTTTCATTTGGTCAATCAGAAATAATCATAATGAAATCCAATATAAGCCACATTACAGCCTACAGTAAAAGGTGAAGCACAGTGCGAATGGTCTCCACACTGCAGCTGCCTCAGCGTGATATTACAGAGCAGATCATTGAGCCTCTGGTTATAATGGAAATCTTACTGATGTTGCAGGAAAAAAAACCCTCACCGGCTCAAACTGCTATGGTACCAAGTGCTGAAAATGAAAAACCATTAGAGTCACACCATTTGCAACCATATCACCTTGTTTGCCTCACAGATGTTAGTCAGGACATACTTTTTTAGCGAAGCTAGTATGTGACTGAATGTTTATAGAAAAATAGGACAGGAATTTAGTGCTCTTTTGCCATGCACATAGCATCTTATGTAAATACCACACTGTGCAACTGAAGTAGGCCAAGTATAGCTCCTGTACACAGAAACGTGACTTGGACGGTAAAGGAAAACGCATTGTGTGTCACCCCGTGAAATCCATTCAGATCTTATCCTGTCAAAGGGAAATGTGATCCTGAAAAATGGAAAACGCGGAGATCTGACGGTGGCGATTTGGAAAACAAAGTGTGCATAATCCACAAAGAAAATGACCCATTCAAACATGTCCTACATACGGTACCACAGAGTGAGGAGTACTATACTGCAGAGAAGCACGTTTAGGCTGCGCTTTCTACAAATACAGGCAACTCATAAATTATGTATGGCATTTCTTTAGACAAAAATGAGGTTATACATCATCGGATTCTGGTCAGATGAGAGCATGTTTCATGTTACTCTGCTTATACTCTCTCCTCCACGTCCTCTCTCCTCCTGCTGCTGTTCCTTTTTCTCCTCCCCAATTATCCTCATCTCCCCTCTCCCTTCTCCGCCTCCTGTTTACCCTTTAATCTCTGTTTTTCTTTTCATTTTAAATCTCAATCTGTTCTCTCTTGGAGTGAGCGATGAGCAGCCTCGCCAAAGCTATCAATTCATGTATTATTAAAGGCATTAACAGATGACAAGTTAGGAAATCACTAAACGTGTGATGTTATCAGCAATTAACATCAATTCAAATTGAATCACGTGATGCTTGATTGATGCAGACAGAAAAGGAAGAGAGGCTTATATTGTTTCGTTATCTGGCGGCCAATAGCCAATATCACACACAGAACCTTTTGGATAACTCACTTGTATCTCATTCAATATTGAAACCCCCTTTGCTTTTATAAACCGCTCATGCATACTCAGAAATCAAAGGGACTATATAAGTGAAGGAGAGACAAATATAGCCATGGACGTCAACTCTGATCATCACTTATTACAGCAATATGTTGGAGTTATAGTATTAATATTAATATTCAAGACCATGAAACACCGTGTTATAATAGGAAGATGCCATCATGCGGGACAGGGGCGTAGGTTTCGTTTTAACATGGGGGGGGGGGCACATATGAAACGGGGTCGGATGGAAGAGCATTGCATTCACAAAGGAAAAAAAAACCTTAGAAAATGCCTAATAATTGTAAGAAAAAAAACATAATCATTATGAGTAAAAAAAAAAAAAAAATCCAGAGAAAATGCCTCATTATTTCCAGAAAAAAGAATAATTTCAAGAAAAAAGCTGACAATTATGATAAAATACCGCATAATTATGAGAAAATACCAAAAATTATGTGGAAAAAAAGGAATAATTACTAGAAAAAAATGCCAAGAAAATGCCTAATAATTGTGATAAAAAAAATAATCATTATGAGTAAAAAATTAATAATTCCGAGAAAATACCTCATTATTACGAGAAAAAACTTAATTACGTGAAAAAAAACCTAAAATTATGAGAAAATGCCTAATAATTACAAGAGAAAATGAATAATTTTGAGAAAAAAATGAATAATTATCAGAAAATACCTCATAATTACAAGACAATCTGTCATTATTGCGAGATCCTAAACAAACTTTTCTTGTAATTACAAGATAAAGTGTCTAATTTCTTCACTTCAGTAGATTTGAGGGTCCTATTTGAGATTTTGAGCGTCAAAACACTTAATTTTCTGCATTCTGGTAACATTTAATGCACCAGTGCATACCTCTCTGCATCAAATTATACTGGAAATGTCTTTCATGTGACACATTCTGTGTGTGACATTTTGCAGATCTGAAATAAAGAAAATGAATGAATGTTGATGAATGATGCTCAGCATCAATAATAAGTTGCATTAGAGGAATATAATGTGAGCGTCGTTAGTGAAGGAGCAGAGAGCAACAACAAAGAGGAGCCTGGTGGCCACAGAGTGTCCTCCAGTAAAAAGGTGTCCTGACCGGTGGGGAATCCAGGAAATGATTAATAGGTACACTCCAGCAATCAGCAGGCAATAAGAGAGCCACCTGTCAGAGGTGCGGCTGCCCTTCCTGGATTTATGGCGAATAATTGGCGGTGACTGTCGCCGGCCCGGTGCAAAGACAACACCACAGGGCCGTGTGGTTAGAGAAACAAACAGAAATAAATGAATCTGTTTGTTTTTATGATAAATACTGTGAGAGAATGTGGAGATGCAGAAAATAAACTGAGAAAAGCTGCAGAAAATAAGACTCCTTCCCTAAAATAGACACTTAATTCAGACTGTATTCACGTTATAGTGTGAAAAATGTTGAGGCGGCAGACATTACTGCTCGTCTCTCCACAGCGCTGAGAGAACACTTAACATTACTAATTGGACAGTTTATTAAAATAATTTGCTGCTCAGTGTACATTTCAATCTTCAGGCAAAACGCAAAACTCAATTTGAGATTTTGTGCTTCATAAAATGTCTTCTTTCAGACTAGCATAAATAAAACATTTAGTTTACTACACTCTGTGTGTTTGTGTGCAGATTTCTCCTAAATTCACCAAAAGTTACCATTACATAATAACAAATTTGCATAATTAAACACAGCATTTCAGAAAATGAATTGAAATCAACTGTGGAAGTTTCATTCATATATTAGTCATATTTTTTTGTGTGCATTTTACAATCTGCATCTTTAAAGTTGTTTTTTTTTCTGAAACTCTGATCCAGAAATCTGCACTTCAGTCGCACTTACATCCACCAAACTTTCCACTTTCTTTCCTTTCTATATTCTGAAGGTTTTTACTGAGAGGTTAGTTTATACATCATTCACAGCCTGATTTATACAACATTTTATTCCTACAAAAACATAAAAAATATATTTGTGTGAACAATTTTAAACCTGGCTTTATCCGATATTCACATTTCTGTTCTGTAAATGTATGCAAATTATCTCATATTTAATAGGATAATGTTGCATTTGCATATTTAAACAATGCATTTCAGTAAACCTGTAATATATAAAAAATAAACATCTTAGTGTAAGTAAGAAGTTTCATGGTGATATCTGTGAGATAAATATTTCCTCTTAATGGTGCCTGAGACTGTTATAGAACGTTACAGTGTGAAAAATGTTGAGACGGCAGACATTACTGCTCGTCACTCTCCAGCTCTGCAAGAGTACACTTAACATTACTAATTGGACAGTTTATTAAAATAATTTTCTGCTCAGAGTACACTCAGTCTTCCACACAGAGTGGAATTGATTTAACGAGCTCTGTGTCTGTTCAGCCGCCCTCTGACAAAACCTTGACAGGCTCGCCTTAAATATTCACAAATAATGAAACTACAACTGCGGAAATAGACAAGATGACCTTCTTAAAGCCTCATCTGTTGTGCAGCCGGGGGCGTTTCCACGGGGTGGTCCTGAAATCTGATTGGCCACGAGACCCGCAGCAGCTCGATGACGGACGTTCCAGTCTGTAAGAGGCTGCAGAGGACTCTGTTACAGAGCCGGAGTCCAGGGAGTCCATCGGTAATACCCCGCTCATAATGCCCCAAAGTGAGAGGTCCCTTGACCTCTGACCTCAAGATATTTGGGTTCTATGGGTACCCACGAGTCTCCCCTTTACAGACATGCCCACGTTATGGTAATCTGATGCAGTTTGGGGCAAAATCCTGCAGTAGTTCTGATGCAGTGTAACAGGCTTGAGACTGGAGATGAGTCTGTGTATCATACAAACACCACGCGTGTTTAAACCAGGAGGTGGTAGGAGGGATTTTAATGTCAGTCCTCATGTTTTTTACTGACGTTAACAAGTCGTTTTGTAGCCTAAACCTACCGAATTATTCCCGTTTCACAACGTTAATCGCAACGTTATTGATGCATATATCACGTGACCAGGAAATGTACAAAAACCAGAAGTAGGTCGATTTTATTGCAATCTCACTGTTTTTTTTAATAATCATATCAACTCATTTTGTTGCCTAAACCTAACAAAGTGTTGTTGTTGTTGTTGTTGTTGTTGTTGTCTAAACCTACTGAATTATTCACATTTCTCAACGTTAATGACGTGTCTGTCACACGACCGGGACGTGTATTTAAACCAGAAGACATGTGCGTATATATTATACAAACTGCTCTTTATGAGAATGCCTTGAGTATAAATGTGTTATTTCTGCCTATTCTAAAATGGTGTATTTGAATATTTATTTATATACCGGGGTCCATAAACAGCCTTGGATTACATAAATTGGGCGTGACTGGAAATATGAGACTCTTGTGGATTCAATGAGCTCAATTATCATATTAATGTGAGATGATGTTAGTCCCCATATTTCATAGTAGACTAAAATACAAAAACTGCACCTGTGGTGGATAATGAATGTTATGTTTCATGATATTCTGACGTGTGTGATCATGCAGGTCACGCCCCCCCCCCTGCATACGTCAGGGCTCCACTGGGGCCACCCAGTCAAAAGGTCTGTAAACGCCCCTGGGTGCAGCAGGGACATATTATCCATATTACCTGAAAGAGTCACTTTATACAAACACCACGGTGTTTCACCGCTCTGTAAACAGTAAAACACAGTTTCTCCTGTTGTGTGTTCCCAGTGATTTCATTGAAAAGCTGTTGTAATTAATAGAATGGTGCGATGTGATGGGTTACTGTAAATCACTGTGAAACAGAATGAGACAACGGTGGACGTTTGACATTTCCATTTGTTTCTGTGACGAGCGATCAGGCCGGCAGAGAACGTGATATTATCCCGCTGTATGTAAACACAGTGTGGGAATATGAAGCATGATGTGCTGCCTAAATAACCCCCGCGATGACAGGCCGTGGCGCTCCATTTATTCTAAAACTAATGTCACCTTTCCAACGCCCCCTCTCCCCGTGCTCCTCTCTTTAAATATATATATATATATATATACTGCATTTTTTTCAGGATTTGAGACATTTCTTTTTCTGTACACCTTGGCGTCAGGGTCACTGTCCGCTCGCTCCCGCCCTCCCTGCCCTGATCTTTTTTTTACCCGTTCTGTCCATTGCCCTCCTGACAGCCACCCATCAACCTGGGTGCAATTTAAAAAGCCCTTCAACAGCTGCCATTCCACAGGGCTGGCTATCAGTCCAGCTGCCAAAAGCCCAGACAGGGACTCTGCTTCAGCAAGCAACTTTGAACGTCAGGTTGGTTCCCCCAATTCCAAATAGACTGAAGGTGAAAGACTCTATTTCTCAGAGATTGGTTCAGCTGAAGACGGGTGGGGGGGGGGGGGGGGGGCTCCGCAGCAGCAGCAGCAGCAGCATCACTGCTTCCTTCCTGACATGCTGCAGCCAACATCTGGCGTGCAGTGTTGTGGTCCGGAGACAAATAGTTTGACTTCATGTCTGCTGATGGACGTGATTTAATAACAGCAGCCAGCGGAGGAGGAAAGACTTAAAGTCCCCCTCCAGACGCATTTAAAGTATGTAAAAATACTCTCATTCATATTTAGTTTAACATGGGTTTCCCCACAAAAAGTTAAAAAAAAAAAACTACTACATCTACTCTTCTGGATCTGGCCTCAAGCCCCGCCCATTCTGAGACACATGAGGTCATAAAACCTGTCTGTCTCCACCATGGTGTTGACTGCTCATTTCACTCATGATATGCAAATAAAAAACATCATGTCGACACGCGATTAAAAACTTGATTTTCACCAGAGGGACTCTTTAAGTAAAATGTGAAAATGAGGAATGTAGTACATAGTACTTTTAATACAAAGTATTACAAGTAAAAGTAATTTTAGTAAATGTCTAAGTTATTAAAATGATTGAAAATACAATTTTAGTTATTTATTTATTTATCTATTTATCAGGGACTATGCACATTAATGAACATTTCAGATTTCACATCCATGTAAATGAGCAGATTTAGCCAGAGGACTAATTTTCATCCGTAGTAAAAGTCCTGCGTTCAAAATGTTACTGAAGTAAAATTATATAATCAGGAAAATGTACTTTAAGTATTAAAAGTAAAAGTACTCAATGCAGAAAATCCTCTAAATTATTAAAAATAAAATAAAAGATAATTTAAAGGAAAAGCAGCAAATCTCAATCAATCGACTAATTATTTCAGCTGTACTTAAATATACTGTTGTGTAGTTTAATCTATCTACATACAATGTACAGTACTTGAGTAAATGTACTTTGTTACATTTCACCGCTGACAGCAGCATGAAGCAACGTGGTGCATTATATCTGTAAACATTATGAAGCTTTGGGAGAATACTGTCAGGGAGGAATATTTGTGGATGTGCAGAGATTTATCATTTGCCTCACTGCGTGTGTGTGGTGCGTGTGTGCGTGCGTGTGTGCATGTGTGCGTGTGTGCATGTGTGCGTGTGTGTGTGCATGCGTGTGTGCGTGCGTGTGTGCATGTGTGCATGCGTGCATGTGTGCGTGTGTGCATGTGTGCGTGCATGTGCCAGCCTGCCTGCATGCGAACGTTGCAGACATTGCTTGTCTGAAAGCGCATGTTGCCTGAAACAATCAAGTGAAAACGTCTCCGGCGTGCGGCCGGGCAGCCTGCTGCTGTGCACTTCTCTGCACCATATGTCTTTGTCAAAAATATTTGCTGTGTGCCGAATGAGGGGTGAAATCAATCCAAGTGCTATTTTCCCAGTTGCTCCTTCTTGAAGGCAGCAGAAATTGTAGTGATAGTTGCCAGATCAGCCCACATTGTCAAATGTAACAACTGGCCACCAGTGACATCGGCAGACAGACCATCTGGTCTCCAGCGTCCCGGAGTCGTTTAGGGAAAGAATGGGATGGCGGAAGCCTTTCTCCTGTCTCAATTAGCAACTGGGAGAGATGGATGTGAGGACTGCTCTGGTGTTATGGACCAATCAAAGATGGGCGCTGTGTGCCAGTTGGAAATGTGTCGAGGTGGTGCATCGGCACCAGCGGAGTAAAAATGTTCACTTAGAACGAGTGAACAGATGTACTCGCTGGCCTTGATTCTCCGTAGTTTCAGCCACTCTGCTGGACTTGGTCTGCACCGCCTGCAGATAAAATCAGCAGCACAGTCAGGTTGTGTCACGGCGCTCCACAACACAAAATATGATCCGATAATAAACTTTGTTGGAGTTGTGTTTAGAGTTGTGCTTTTCGAAATGGGAGTACGTCTTTCAAACTGTTTTCTATATTAAAGTCCGAGCCTGTCCTCCATCAGTCGTTTGTGCGGGGAGATTATTACGACCTGCAGTTATGATTTAAGGTGACGCGCCCTCTAGCGGCTGTGTGTTGACGAGGTGTCTCCCTCTGGTGTTCGCTGATGTTACGGCGCCTAAAGCCAGAAGTAAGGTGACGGAGAATTTAGAGGCCGGGATTCATGTCCCGGTTGAAAATCAAATGTTGTTGATTATTGGGATAATATTGTGAATTATTCTGACCAGGATAATCATGACATGAAATGTTCATATCGTCCCATGCCTAATGTACAGACCCCCCCCCTTCATTAGAGGAATGTGAAAACACTTTGCACAGATACAAGTCCGTTAGGGGACATAAACACCAGAAAAACACATTTCTGAGATCTTTAATAATCTAATGCAAATATGTAACTGCTGCTGAGCTCTGTGTAGCAGGAGAGCGTTTCAGCTGAATTGTGAAAGTGCTGCACACAGCTGAAGGAGTGAAGCTATTTTCATCTGCTGCTTCTGGAGCGGCTGCAGCCATTGTGTTGGGGACTCTTGCTGTCCGCCAAAGCTTTTAGTCCATTGTGTAGCAGCATCACTTTTGCCCGTAGCCACAAGACCACATGAACAAAAGCTGCAGTCGGCTGGGTCACGCTGCGATGTACCTGGGGGATGTACGCGTGTTTTGCATGGACCGGGGAGGGTAACTGTTGGGTCCATTAACATGAGAGAGAGCTGAAAAATTGCCCAAAGCGAGCTGGCATTATGGGCAGACATCTTCCCTGATCCCATTCAGCAAAGAAAGTTAATGGAGTTGAAGTGGGTCGTCTGCAGTTAAATTGAATCTGCTGCCAATGGAAAGGCTTTGATGTAGCAAAGATTAAGCAGTTGTTGTAATTTTATGTGCAAACCTCCAAGTACCATCATCCTCAGAGAGCAACCTTTTTAAAACATGTTCCGAGTCCATCAGCGGCTGCTTTACTCTGCAGCTAACATCCTGAGATACAGACGCAAACGAGCTGCGTGTTTTAACGGGAGGAGACTTTTTAAACATGAGCCAGAGCTGTATGCATCTTCTGAGAAAACAACAGCAGGGGTCGTTTGTACAACATATGTAGAACCGATAGAAAATTGCCAAAAAAAAGAGAACTGATTAGATCTGAATCCAACTAACTTTAAATTATTTTAATGAAACAATAAAAAATCAAATTAAGCACTGAGAATAAAGATATTTTTGGGTTTTCTACGCATAATCTGAATCTGAATCAATAAAATTCAAACACTACCAAACCCTACAAACAGAAATCATGTTCTACATCACATGTGTAATTACATCATGTATGTAAGCATGGACGTGAAGTAACAAGTAACTAGAACATTTGAAAAGAAGTTTTGATGGTGTTCCTTCTTACATCGTGTTACATTGATTTTATATGTATATGCATTTGTGCAAATTAATTATTCGCGCTCGGTGTGTACATGAAGTTACAATGTATCCATGCTGATATTGTTGTGCATCTTAATGCAGTACTGAGTGAGTATTAGCAGTATCACTGAGGTTAATCATTAATCTTTACAGAAGAAATTATGAAACTAAAGAATAACAACATAAGAACGTCTGTAAAATTGCACAACCTTTATACATTATTGCATAAATAATTGCAGGCAAAATATGTTATTGAAACAAAAAAAAACTATACATAAGATGAGCATATCTACGCGTCTCCCCGTGTTTTTAAATTTTTTTTTAATGCAGACTTATAGTCCATGCAGTGTCTTGAATAACGCAGCCTCTGGACTGTGTACTGCTGTGTACTGCTGTGTACTGCTGCATGTCACTGCAGTATTCTGGATATTCAACATGAGTCTGAATATTAAGATTACATTGTCGCCATCTTTAATCCCAAAGCCACGCCTTTTCTTTTTTTTAGTTAACTATAATAACGTCAACAAGTCAGAAGCAACAATATAATATCAATCAGAAAAATTGGTGATAATAACCTTAATATTAAAAAAAATAAACATGTTGATAGCTGAAGTTCTGATGTTTGTAAAAATAAAGTAATAAATAAATAAATGAAGTAATTGATTTCTGACTTCCTGTAAATATTAAAATGACATATGATGAATACATATGAATATTCAGTGTATCTCTGGTGGGTGTATCAGTTAATGGTAGACGTGTCCTTGCCGTGCCCTTCTGTAATAGCCAAGCATCATTAGTGGGGGGGTTAAGAGAGGGCTCAGCCATCCATATGTTTCAATAATTACCTTGCACTTCTGTCAAAGCACAGAGAGACGGAGCTTACATCACCGCGCTGCGGATACAAGAAGTGATGAGGAAAATGTTTCTCAATGGATCTCTATTCCCATCAACTCTGCTTTTCTTGTTGCTTTTCTGTACAAACATTTAAAGCAGCTGAAGGTTTTCCAGTTTTATCACATGAGCGCAGCTGCGGGTCATGCCTCTGCCTCAGTCTGCTCTGTGACTGACACATTATTTCTCTGTAACCCTCCTAACTCCCAAATCACAACCCCCAATCTATTTTCTGCCTGGCTAGTCTCATGAAACTGCATATATTCTGTCAGATTGCTCCCATCATATTCCCATACTGTTTAGTTCTCGGCTGTTTGAGGAGCAGATTTTGGAAACGAGGGCCAGAACGACACCGGAGATTTAACCATCAACCCTTTTTATTCTTAAGAAATTAAACTGATGGTTTTCTGATGATGGGATGTGATGTTATGAATATATTTAGACTTATGTTTAAAGTCTATATTATATATTAAATAGCACATTATTACATCTGTATCATATTATTATGGTGCCGAGAGAAAAGTCTATAATAACTTCATATTAAATGCAGCGCAACATTCATGTTTTTATTAATTTGAACAACATTTGACACCAGTTTTACAATCTTTTAATGTTTGCAAACCTGAAAACCAACATGCTTCAAAGCAGCAACGGTTCGTATATTTTACAAAATATGACAGAAATATTTAATGTTGTGAAACGGCTGCACAGTCGCTGTTACACGTGTTTAATGTTGTGAAACTTGGTTTAAGTTTAGACAACAAAACTACGACGGTGAAGAAAAAACAACAGGGTTAAAATAACTTATTCTGTGCAGAACTACTGGACTCAGTTACAGAGGACATTTATTATTTACATTTAACATTAATTTACAGATGATCTTAAAACAACGACGTTGACAACGTTAAATAGAACAGTTATATTTTATAAGATGTCATATGAACCCAAGATAATATGTTGTGGAGTATATAGTTTAGAGAATATTATAGATCCATAGTTGGTTAACAAACAAACAATCACGTTTTTTTTAATTGATTTGCAGTTACAGTCCTCCACCTGTAGGGGTGCTGACTGTCGCCCCCTCATCACCTCTACTTCCTGTATTATTATGATAAAATACACTTATTAAAATGTTACCAGATGTTTTCACGGTTATTTAATACAAAACCTAGTTTGAAGATAAAAGGATTTTAAGTAGATTTGTATTAAAGCTCAATATTCAGACTTGTACTCGTTTTGAAAAGCAAATCATCCGTCTGAAAACAACGAGCACATTAAAATTACCTTTAGTTTAATAAATAGTTTGAATAGGCCAATAGGTTGTAATATATCATTATTATGATCTTATTGAGATAAAACATTTTTCCAAAAATGTGCATGGTCTCTAACCAACAACAACAACAACAAAAAGATGACAGTGAGAATTTAATCTGCTGGGAAACGGTTTTAATGTCTGTATTCATTCTGAGCCTGTGCTGCTGTTGTGCATAAAAATATCTGCAAGAGAGACGATAGCTAATAATAATAAATCAGAACTAACGGGACAAAATGATTTCTACGTGCAGCCGAGAGGAAAACACCACGACGTTTGACCTAACAGGAGAAAAATATGGACAAGTCGGGTTTTTGTGTCACTCAGGGACAAACATACTATCTGTGAATACAACATTATTATATCATCATCTAATTAAATAAATATGGAGAGTGTGTCAGCAGCAGAGACACTGCAGGTGGATCGAGTAATATTTAACTCATATCACCATGAGACTTCCCCAGCTGATCACTTACATTCATTATTTTTTTGTATTACAGGTTTTCTGGAATTATATGTTTAAATATGCAAATGAGGGATTACGCAGTGGTAACTTTTGGTGAATTTAGGAGAAATGTACAGACACAAATAGACAAAGTGTAGTAAAATAAGTGTTTTCTTTACACCAGTCTGAAAGAAAACATGTTATGGAAGCAAAATAGCCCAAAATATCAAAAATAGAAATGTGTGCATGCATGTAGTGTGTCGTTGCTAAATGATCCCGTCTGTCTGTGTGGAGTTTGGTGTCGGACAGGCAGCGTACCGTCAGTAAATCAGAGCTTTCTCTGCTGATTATCAGCTGAGAGTGAAGCAAAACAGTGACGTTTCAGGTCATAAAACAAAAAAAAAGAGCTGAAAAACACTGAAATGCTCTGTAAAACTAGCATAACTTATCCCATAATGATCTGTGGATTCATTACTGCAGGTGACCCTTTTTATAATCTGGAAACCCACCAGCTATCAGTCTGCTTTCTGGTGTAGCTAACGGATACCCGGGCCAAGACTTCCTCTTCTGAGCACCGGTCATTTTTCACAGTCTGATTAGCAATTTGAGACCAAGTCCTTCAAACCAACGACCATACAGGTCGCATGTTCCTACTTTCTAATACGACCCACACGACTGCTCACTAAATGATCTCCCCCAGTGGTGGAAGTAAATACCACCCATTTGAGCATTTTTCTACCGACTTTTCTACGCAATGTGTTTATTTTGCGAAAGTTGATATTATAATAACGATAAAGAAACAATATATTGTGCAGCCCTGACTTCCGTGCATCCGTCGCACGTCCCATGACATGTACTTCTGGTTGTTACGGTCACTTTAAAAAACAAACAAACTTTTTGGCCGATGTGTTCTGCGTCTTTTGCTCTGCACACTTACGTTTTACCTGCAGGCAACCAAAGCACGCTCAGACGTGATTGGTCAAAACTACTCAGACTACGATCAGGAAACAGAACGCTTCCTTTACCTGCATTCATGTGCAGAATCAGTTTATACTCTTTACATTACATGTAGTCATTTTAGCTTTAAATAGTAATTTAGCAACTTTGGGCAAACTTTGTTTTACCACTCTTTTCCAAAATCTTTCCTTTTGCATATTCTGAAAGTGAAAAGACTGCAGCCGCTCTGCAGAGTGAATAAGACATTGACTTTTGCACCATTAAATTTTTTTTAATCTTACCCTGAAATAAGCTTTACATCCCAGTAATGCTGACAATTCTGGACCTTTATACAAAGCCCTCTGGAGCATAAAAGGGAAAATGGCAAATGCATCGCTTGACAAAGTCAGTATTGTAGTCATTGTCTCCGGAGCAGCAGCCGTGTTTGCAGCCAGATGACTGAAGCGTCCTTGGCCGCTGCAGGAACGTGTGATTCCTTCAACACGCCGTCATGAAAATGAACTGCGCCACCTTAATGGTCATCCAATAATGTGAATCTGAATGAGATCTTGATGCATTTACTATCTCTGTGCTGATGACCATTAAGGCAATTTCTATAAAGAAGCTTCATTTAAAATCAAAAGCAATAGAGATGACAAGATTAGCACCCGGGGGATGTAGTTTGTTTTCTTTTGTACGGCACAACTTATTAAGTGCGGGAAAATAAATCAGTTATATTGTAATTCAGTGTGTGCTGTGTTCTCTCACTTAGATCTTTTTGATATTGTTATCCAATTATTCATCTGCCCAAATACTGTAGTTTACTCTGAAACGCAATTAATTTCCTCCTCACTTGAACCAAGTAAAAGATCTGTTTTGAATTGTTTGCATTATCGTTAAACACTTAGAAAGCAATTTTGCATTTCTTTACCACACTGCAATGATTTCTTGCTCTCCTGATCTGAAAAAAAAAGTAATGTCAAAAATGTTATCATCATCATCGTACTCCAAATGTGAACAATATTTGCTGTGCCACCCCCAAAAAAGATAACTTTCAAATTGGATGCGGGCTGAACGCGCGCTACATCTGTTTGCTCATGTCAGTGTGTTCATCTGCTTTTACTCTAAATGCAGAACACAACTTGTTTCTTGATGCATTCATTCAATCCCCGTCCTATCTCCTCTCCCATGAATGAAAATCTCCTAACGGCACACCACAAAAGAAGTTAAGCTAAGCTATTTGGATCAAGAATCTCCCCAGGCAAATCAGCAATTAGAGCCTAAGCTGCCTTGTAAAATCAATTAGGAGTTGTAGATGGTGTTACAGGTACAAGAGAGGCTGGCACCTCTCGGATGGACCAGGAAGAGTGGTTTAAATCTGCCATAATCTGCAGCACTTAGTCACAGAATTTCTATGAAATCTTCCTCTCTAGTGAGGAGCGGCTTCACACCTCCGAGTTACTGAAAAGATTTTAAAAAGTTTCGACAGCAATGCGACGATAAAGTATATTCTGTCTGCAACGGTGCAAGTTTGAGCTGAAAAACTTTATTTTTTTAAGTGTTCGATGATGTAATCAGCTCTCATATATTGCAGCTAAAACAGGAACACTGGCTCGTGTGTATTTGTTTTCGATCTTTAATTCCACTATGGGAAATTATCAGTACAGTGTAATATAACGAGCAGCACAGATGACTGGTAGAGCTGCACAATAAGAGCAGAATATGCAATAATGTTGTGGAATAACGGCAAATTGCTTACCATAAATAAACCAATTTTAAAGTGTTCTCACTTCTGCCTTTCTGCTGTTTTCAGGAAACTAATACAACTAATAATAATAATTATATTTTCCAACATTATTTTATTGAACACATTGAACATTTATCTGAACACAAAAGGCACCAATAAAAGCAGATTGATTGTTACATTTTGAATTGCAGTTTTCTGCAGTTTGACAAACTCAAAAAACTTTGATACTCAGATGATGATAAAAAACATTATATTGTGCAGCTATATTGACTTTCTGTGTGGAAGATTAAATATGTTTGTCTCTGATAGTAGCAACCTGCATTTCCTTTTGTAAAAAAAATACCTAATTATGATTATTTTGACTGATATTACAATAGCGATATGATTCACAATATTGGAGGGAATGATAATTTTGGAATCATTATTCTTATTTTCATTGAAAAACATATTAAAGTGATTATGGTTTGATTTTTTTGGAAGGACCTGTAAACAAAGATTTTTCTTTACATCTGTAGAATTCAGTTTGTCGTCTGGGACACATTTTAACACCACAACGATATTTAACAAATATTGTGCCTCCTGCGACAAGTCCGTAATGCAATTTTGATAAAATTCAGATTAATTGTTCAGCCTTATTGTGACCCCAAACTTTAGTTAAACCTGCAATAATGGCATATTATCACATTTTACGTTGATAGGGAGAACGCATTTGCATGAATGTAAGTCCAGATATCCTCTCTCCTTTCAGCTCAGTTTTGGTTTCCACCAGCGAAATATTCGGCTCCTAAGATGTTAAATGTTTTTTAAAAACTTTTGTTCACTCGTAAGTTGCGAACCTGCTGTACTTTGGTGCCGGGCAGATAACGTGGATTAATCAGACCTTTTTTTTGCAGAAAACAACACTACGAGAGCGAAGTGTGAGCTGTAAAATCGAAACAATTAAAAGACACTTTAGAGCGTCGTGGAGCTGAGCACATTATTCTGGGTAGGTTTGTCACTACAAGCAGACTTTACACATCGCCGTTTGATCTGTTGTCAATATAAACATATTGAATGCAGCTCGCAGCTTTCAGATCACTAAGTATTGGCGAAAGGTGTTGCCATGGAATATGATTTTGCTTTGTAAGCACTGAGGTCTGAAACTATCAGAATGAGCCATTTATTACCCGATGAAAGCTGCCTCTTCAACTCTCACCGTGATAATTAATGAGATCGACATTTTCAATTATCTGTTTCCTGCCTTTACTCTGCTGTTGGAGTCGCAGCAAAAGAACAGCTGTTAGCTTCGACGGGGTAGAAGACGGCTGATGGAGAACAAAGAGGGCAGCATCTGCCTCTTTGAAAGATGGCATGTTATTTTTCATCAATATCTTTGTGTGGCATGCCACCAGCGGAGCAGATTTCCTCCAGGTGTGTCTAATATAGTCGGACACGACAGTGTGTAGCAGTTCTGCAAACAGACGTGGGGTTTGTTTAATGTTGCATCCTGGCACTGAACAGTTGGTACTCTTTATTCTGTGCAACTGCTGCATGCTGAGAAATATTACCCTATAGGTAAAGCACTGCTTACTGTATTACCTCACTGGAGTCCCTGAAGGCAACACGCTCTCATCAACGCTTTGTATATCTTACCAAAACGCACGCACAGCTGTTCATCTTACAAAGAGACTGTCCTCCCACGAAACACGTCCCAGTGGGTCGTTTGTACATGCAGTGATTACGAGCCATATTGACGTTTTATTGTGAGGCGGCGGAGTTATTATCGTGGGAGCAAAGCAGGAAGTCACATTACGTAGTATTTAGATCGACAAGATGGACCCGGGAGACCGCTGTTCATGTCCCGTTTGGAAAAAAGTTATTTTTAACTTGACATAACAACCGGGACGACATCACGCTCCATGCCACACGTGTGATTATATCATTTATGTATGCAGGGAAGTGACAAATATACAGGTTTTAACTCAGACCACAATCTTTTTTCAAACCCTACTGAGTTGTTTGGTTACTAAACCTAAATCTACCAAAAAACATACGACTGATGGGTCGTATTAGAGAGGAGGAACAAACAACAGATATGTTGTATGGTTTGGAGGATTTCTTACTTATGAAATATGATGTGACGCTGTTTTAAACCTGTGATTAACTTTGAGAAACAGAACTGGTTGGCGAGGTCTCGGCAACAACGTACGTTTAGGAAAAAGCAACAGGGTTTGTTTGTAGTTAAAACCTGTTCTTCCATGTTCTAAATAAAAACTACTGGACACAGTTAAAACATATTGTTTGTAGATCTTTACAATCATCCACTGAAAGAACAGCAGGTCTGCCTCATTACACCATCCAGATCTTCCAGATCTTCCAGATCTTCCAAACTTCAGCACGCAGGTTGATAACTCAGAGGTTGTTGTTGTTGTTGTTGTTGTTGTTG
>JAOVVB010236837.1:26350-38459 GCA_028570985.1 Heterobranchus longifilis | reverse complement strand
GGGGGAGGTGGATGTGTCCAACAAACACAGGACTTGGACCCAGGAAAACAGTGTTTGTGTCCCACATGAAACAAGTTATGTGAACTTAACTGTTGATTTTGGTCATTTACGTTGATTACATAACTTACGTTAATTAACTTTTTTAAACAATTAAAAAACTGCGACCATAATGAAGCCTCATAGTTTAGCGCGTAAAAGTGACGTCAAGGAGTCTTGGAAGCGTCCATGTGTAAAATGACACGCAAAAAGCTTGAACTGCGTTACAGTACATGACACGCGAAATGCGCCGAAAAGTGGAGCGATACGTATACGTTTTATGTTTATGAAGATATAAGGGATGTTCTTTTCAGTAAAATGACCTACATTTATGTTGATTTCTTGTGGATTGATGATTATGAGAAGCTTGAATTGTGTTTCAGAAAGGGAACCTTTTTTGTGGCAGATTTTATTTGCCAAGCCTGGGAGAGAAGGAAGAATATTTTATAAGACTGAGCTGTAGAACAACTTTTGTTTTTGTGATGTATTGTAAATGTTCTGACTTGTTTGAACACTGCAACAGAAATGTTGGCGTCTCGTAAACCCATGAGGATTGGGCACTTTGTGTGCATGACACAGAAATACACGCTTTCCCATGAGATCATGTTGGGAATATTGGTCATTTAAAAACAAGTGGTTGTTTCTGATCATATAGAATTGTTGCTCTGACTCTGCCTTCTACTCTACAACCACCTCCATACTTCATGACAGAGTAAGATAAGTAATATACTAAAATACTAAAAAATCATGTTGGCGAGTTATTTCAGTCCCGTGAACATGACTTGCGTTGGGATGTGTGATAAAGCAAACATCACGTCTTCCGTGCCAATATTTTCAGGTTAAAACAACCCACTTACAGTTTCTGCCAGATGTCCTCTCTTTGCTTTCAGATATCAGGGGCATTCCATTATTACTGTGTATATAGATTGAAGGCAGCAGACTCATATGGCCATAATACGCTCTGCCAGTTGATTTCATTTACCCACAGCGGGCCGCCCACTGCCATATGAATCTGTCAGACTGGGATTGAGGGTTTTTTTTTTATCAGTTACCCATTAGTGGGACAGAATAGAGCACTTAAAAAATCTATTAGAACCCCAACACATGGCTCTTAAGTGCTTCGCAGGGTTTAGAAAGTGACATGGGGAAATTACTAAATTGGTATTTTCACTACTAAATAAATGTCTAAATGGACGTATTTTGCTGACCAGCTCCTACAATTAGGACATATTATTAATTTCCATTTACAGTCTCCTGTTATTTTTTATATTTCTCCAAACATCATTCAGGAACTGAATGTTCTGATTCTCCTTTCTTAGTACCCTCTGTCTCTTTTCCTGTGTGCATTGCTGCCATATTCTCTTTTTTTTATGCCATTTGTGTCAGTGTGGAAGAAAGATTTTCCTTGAAAAGCAACATTTTGTGCTGCACACTCTCCTCAGGGGCAGCGGTCTATTATCTTTTTAGTGCTAGTCAGGGCCAACAGGAGGAATTTTGTGAGACACGAGCCGACCCCAAAAGTACAAAATACACTCTTGTCTTTGTGGAGATTCAACATTCAACCTCCCACATATTCTATCTCTGTCATTACCTCACCGCTCTCTCTCTCCCCCATCAACACAGTAAGACTAATCGCTCCCTAATTCCACACACTGCTGAATGAACAATGCCACTTAATCCCTGAATGAAGAAAATAGATCATAAATGTGTACCGTGTGCAAATAAAACAATCAGGCGGCAGGCTAGCATTACTTTTAATTGATGAAAGACCATAAATAGTGCTGACACCCAATTCATTTAACCCGCACTATAGACAGGACAACAAAACAGGCAAAGGAAGGGAAGAGAAACAAATATCTATTACATTTGTCTGGGTCTTAAATTACATAAACACCATCTGGTGTAGTGATTTTACAATTTTATGAGTTTAGATGTGCCTCCACCTCACATTCTCCAGACTAACACATGCACACAGTGTGCCAGATAATGTGTGATATTGTTCCCACTTTGCTCAGTTTGATTCCTTGTCCATTTTGAAATTGGAGCAGCCATCTATAACTAATTTGATTAAGGTCAATAGCAACACAATAAATGCCATCATGTGACATACAGCCCTTAGAGAGCATCAATGATATTATAGCACTCAGCATCATGGAAAACACCAGTCTGGAGCCCAACACATCTTCTTAATGTGGAGGTATATTGTCTTTCAGCAGTATTACTGCGCTCCACAATGGCCAAAATGAGATGAAACTCATAAAGAAGGGCCAGGAGGTAATCAGCCAGCTATAGTACACAATATCTGAAAAGTACCACCAGTAAAGACAGATTCACAACCATTCGACTCAGTATTTACACATATACTCGGACGTCATGGAAAGTGTTCAAATAACTGCTAAATTGTGCGTATAAATCCTGTATTTGACACTTTCTATTATTTTCTCAACACGTAGTCATAGGTTCTTAGGCACAGCGGTGCTTTGAGGCAGTGTTGTAGCACTCAAGATCTGTCTTGGTCTCAAGATCGGTCTTAAGAGCAATTCTTGAAGTTCTCGTGGTCTCGTCTCAGAATCGACCACATTTTTACTCAGTCTTCCTCACTCTCTGACAAATTTTATTTCAAGACCGGTCAAGACCCCAATTGTAGTTATATCAGTAAACTGCCTGTACATTGTCCGATTTATTTTTTAACATCATTCCTGTAACTGGCTGTAAAACTTCCTGCTTCAAATGCAACCAATAACTTGACTCATCTCTAATTTGAAACTTTTGTTATTGTTAAGTACTGTCACCCTTCCCCTCCACCCTACACACACACTCCAAGAAAGTGAACGTGGGAGACAGGAGAAGCTGTGGCTATTTGGGATGAGATGTCATCCAAATCGTTGGTAGAAAACAAGGAAAATTCACCTCTGCAATTTCTCATGGTACACTTATACATACACACATACTGTGTATATAAGGCATTAAGAGAGGTGAATGAAGAGGAATCTTCAATTGTTTTTATGGGAATGTGGATCTTTCAGATGAATTTGAAGAGTGCCATATGGTTTGCATCTTCCGCATTTTATCGTAAGTGTGTCAAACAGTGTGGGACCCCGTACGGCCTGGTCCCGGTCTTGTCTCGGTCTCGATACACTTGGTCTTGGTTTAGGTGGTCTTGACTATAACACTGCTTCAAGGTAAATTCTAACATGCTAATATGCCGGTATTATGTTGAACACATCTTAGTTTAACGTGTTCACCATCATCGCCACCCTCCCAGTATCTTATTCAAGGATTTCAGTTTGGACCAAAGTAGTGGACCCACTAGCCGACCGAGATTGCCATCCTTAAGGCACAATTAACAAAGCAGGTACTGTTACACATCTTGCATTTAAGAGCCCAGGACAGAGGCTTAACAGCAAGACGTGTTATCCGTGGCACGCTGTACATTAACATAGCCGTGAACTTGTTTTTGTGTGTTGTCCTTGTTTCCATCTTAAAACGCTGACCTTTCACAGTGTGTTTTCACTTTATGAAAGTTAATTGTAACATTTTGGTCCCCAAAAAATGTCTTAGCTGGTAACTTAAGGTTACTTTTCAACCAGCTCTGTGTACTGCCGTACGGTGCCAGCGTCTGGAGGTCCCCGCTCACCACCGTGATGACTCGCATCAGCCGATTGAAAATAGGCAAAGTTAGCGTATAGCTGAGCGCAACGCCATTGAAACCACAGCTGACAGCGGCCGGGCTTAGTATTCCTTGCCAGCTCCGCCCTCTCGTCCAAATATGGTCCCTTTTGGCTCCAAAAAAAACAAGATGACAACGGCCAACTACCAAACTCAAGGCTTCAAAACGTCAGTCCACAAATCAATGGTGACATCACTGTGGCTACATCCATTTATTTTATACAGTCTATAGTTTGATCGCAGAGTTTGCCTCAGTCCCATGTTAACGTGGCAAAAACAACTTCCAACAAAAATGATAAGTCAGAAAAGGCTGTTAGTTCCTCAGCACTCAGAAATAGTTTCTTCCTAGATGTACTGTTTTTCATCAACATTCAACAGTTGTTACCAGGAGAAATCTATTGTAGAAGAGAAAGGATTCTCTATCAACAGAGCTCTATGGGGGGGCGGCAAAATTCTGGGAAATGTAGGAAATCACAAACTAAAGCTGGAGTAGAGAAGGCAGGTTAGAGAAAGTGGATCCAACAAAAAAGTAATCTAGCTGCCAGCGGGGACACCCAGCAGCCTGTTGGCATTTTCAGCACCACGGGGTTCCACCTAATCCATTTCTGCCAATGCAATTATGATTGGCATGCAGTTATCTCTGCATGTTGAGCTGGATGTCATGTCACAGCCAGTCACCAAAGGGCTCATGGAAAGCGTGGCAACTAGTAATGGAGCTGATGTGGCCGCATCATGTCTGTGAATGTCAGCGAGGACACTGCCGATGTCTCAGTTGACCTGTGAAGCTAGAGATGGTGGATGAGGAGGAGGCTGCTCAAAAATGGACAGGCAATCACTCAGCAGCAGACATATTGAATGGTCCCACATGGCTGCCACCCACAGTGTAATGAGGGTTACCAGGCCATGCTGCCTTTCTGTTGATGGAGGCTCGCTCCCTGCACGAGGGGAGAGAGAAGGTTTCATTTTACATTTTGATGCCACTGAACACTAGTGCAGCCATTCCATGGCCGCTGGACTGTCATTTCTCCATTTTCATTTAATACAGACGGCCTTTCTCAATCTGCATTTTTGTTCACGTAGACCCAAGTACTTACCCCAAGTCCTCATTTAGCCAAGTACAGTCCTTTTATCTCCATCCATTTTATTGAGAGAGCTTTGGGATTAACCACTCAGATTTTGGTAAATTTCAATCAAAATAATGCCCCTTGAAAATTTGATTAGACGATTTCAGGGAGGTGAGCTAGACCAGAAAGTCATGTCCATGGTCATAATCGGGGAGAACAGTCTTCTAAGCCATTTAATAATTCACCACTGGCGCTTATGTCTCGTAGCATTTGAAACATAAACTATAATTAATTTTGAAAATAACTTAAGGTCTCAGAGCCAAGATCTAATATTTGTTGCTTGACAAATTGGTTTGACTGAAGGTAACTTTAAAGGAGACTTTTCAGGGGCATACTTATTTACTTACTTATACATGCGTATTTTGGGTTTCTACTAGAACATACTTATACTGTCTGTCTGAATATACCTGTATTCACCCTCTGTCTGAAATGCTCCGTTTTAGCACCTGTCTCTCTAAGCCCCCCTCCCGAAAAATTCCAGTCTGCTCTGATTGGTCAGGCTTCCCAGGTCTTCCACATCTGCGCTCTCTGTACTGTCATTGCAGCCAGGGAATGATTGTAGCGGCAATGTAACGGCACTTTCTATCTATATAGAGTATCGTTGTGACATCACAAATTTACGGAAGTCCTGACAGCTCGTTTAAAGGCACAGTTTCTGAATACAGTGTCCTGAGATAACATTTGCTATGATATGGCACTATAAATACATTTTAATTCAATTGAATTGAATTGAATTGAATTGAATTGAATTAACCTGGGAGACGGCTGCCAAGCAGCAGACAGCAGGAGACCACTGTTCAAGACCAACTAAACCGAGTGTTTTTTAACGAGAGTCCAGGACATTTCTAGCTGTGGTTCTGGCAAAAAAAGGTATTTTTTAATGAGAGTCCAGGACATTTCTAGCTGTGGTTCTGGTCACAAATACGGGTATTTTTAATGAGAGTTTGGGACATATCTAACATTCTGGTGACAAAAACATTTCCTTTTCCTAACCCTAACCAAGTGGTTTATGTGCCTAAACCTACCACACGTTAACCACAGATCATAAAATTAAAAATTGAAATGTTAAGTTTCAACATATCCACTACATATAAAACTTACAAATGTAACGTATCCTTGGTTTGCATACAATGCCAACATTTATTCTAGCGATTGGGTTGTGCAAACTACAATAACATGCCACAGTAGTGGAAAAATCTATCCTGTAGATAAGGCTGAGGCACTGACAGTGTTTGGTTTTTTTACTGAGGTGTACTTTATCCAAATATGCCAAGAAATTGTCAGTGTAATGACTGGCCTGTGGCATTATTTAGCACTGACATGTCTCACCTACTCGAGGACCTTGTAGAG
Source organism: Heterobranchus longifilis (assembly GCA_028570985.1). Taxonomy (NCBI): domain Eukaryota; kingdom Metazoa; phylum Chordata; class Actinopteri; order Siluriformes; family Clariidae; genus Heterobranchus; species Heterobranchus longifilis. Next base: position 32,280 of record JAOVVB010236837.1, on the reverse strand, counting down.
AAATGGGTCCTCAGAGGCCTCGGTAATTCTGAGATGGACTGAAAACAGTCTCACCTTGTGAGATCGTTCCCCGTACCCTGAGCCTCTGGCGGGAGAGATGAGGTGTAGCATTGGCCTACTGCTCCCCGAACAATTACACATACTGAGCCCCATTCTCTCTCTTACACAAACATCTGTCTGTGTCTTAATAGCTTTCCGGCACTTTCTCATGTCTCCGCTGAGACAGAAGGCCAAGGAAACGTAGGGCACACTAATGCACATTTAGTCTCTTGAAATGGGATTGCAGCTGTTGAAACTGTCCTATTTGAACATGATCTGTTTTGATGTGTTTTTCATGCCCATAGTCCAGAGTAGACCAAATGTTGCTTTTATCATTTTAAAATTAATTTCAGCACTTTGACTGTGCTAAAAGTTGGCACTTTGATCCAGACATGGTTTGATAAACACTCAGAAAGCAATGTTTTCGGACAAGCCCCATTTGTCGGTGGCAAGTATCTCCCTCAGAAGTGTTATTTTTAAAAGGCATAAATTTCCTCCAGCACAGCACGTCAGTCTCAGCAAGGTGCGATCCCTGCTTCTGTTTCCCCGGAGAGTGCAGTAGTCTGCAATCTCATTGGAAGTGTTATAGTACATCGTAGCTACACCTGGTCTGGCTGCGATTCGTCTTCATTTTGTTCATTAGATCTGATATAAAATCAACCTAATCAATTGCAGCAAGCTGATGGGTCTCGAACAGTGACAGAGTTGCAATGGATGCAATGCTGTTTTCACAAAAGGCTTCAGTCATTGCAAGATTAGAAATCTGTAGCTAGGCTTCGAATCTAATAAACCATAAAAGATGTCTTAATTTAACACAAATTATACATAATTATCTTTAAATATCTCCTCCTGACACATTTTAAAGTATGTGAAAATACTCTACTATGATTAATATTTAGTTTAACATGGTTTTCCCACAAAAAAGTAAAAAATAAATAAATACAATTTAAAAAAGCACAGCTACTCTTCATTAAAAAATTCTGGATCTGGCCCCACCCACCACTGCTGCCATAGTTACGCCAGTCACCTGGTACATATGATGTCATAAAACCTGGCTTTTTGAATCCATAATTTTGAGACTGTTATTGGTACACTGCAGTTTCAAGGCAGAAATTCTCAGCCATGGTGTTGACTTGTCATTTCACTCATATGTCTTGTAGCAACTAAAAAACACCATATAGACATGTTCACTAAATACTTAAAAGAAACTCAATTTGTTGAGTCTTTCCTCTTGACCAGCCGTGTTGCTGACAGAACTGTTAGAGGTTTGAAGATGCGGCAGCACAGATGTAACAGCTATGGAGTCATGAAGGTTTTAGACGGAGTGGAATTGTGCTTCAAATCAAGTGCTCGTCAGATGTCGTCCAGCAGCATCTGAAACCCCCTTTCTGAAACATGCACTTCTTTTTTTTGTTATTTTAGATTATTTGGGGGGATTCTTTTTGCCTTTATGAGATGGTACAGCCGAAGACAGTGGGGGGGATCGCATGTGGATCGCCCCCTGGTGGCTGGCTGCAGTATAGGTCATAAGTCCCGCCTCCTCATGTTAGTGGATGGGACATGAGCCAAACTAAAAACTCAAAGTACACGTGAAATAAATTTTTCCCACAGATGGTTTCTGTCATTTTAGGTAGTTTTCATCACGCTGATGTTTGCTTTCACTTCTGTACAGTGGGAGGAAGTGGAGATGCGTAGTTCATCTTTGTATACAGTCTATATGTGAAACCAAAACTAACCGAATCACATACAAAGTAACAAAAACATGAAGCTTGGTTTGGACTTTCAGGTGTGAAAAGGCCCTAAAACATTAGGAGTTACTGGGACTAGTAGGGTTAAAATGTAAGAAAAGGCCACCACAGTAAACTAAAACATGAAAACTAGGTGTTTAAAAACTCATAAATTACAATAAAGGTAAATCAAGCCATGTTGGTGAATATCTCATCCATACCAATCCATCGCAACACTGTTACTTTGTTCAAACTTTACTTGAATCATTGCCATACTAAACAGTCTCTTTGTAAATAGATGGTTAAGTGTTTTCCAAGTCATCCACTGCTACGTTAGGACAGCTGCACAAATATTTCCTCTTGATAGTTTGTCTTTTCTCCGCACCAAAGCTGCCTAAAGCACAGTCTGTTCCATATCTCCTCAAGCAGTAGCTGCCTCCCCTCTGAGTGGACCGTCCAGTGTGTGCAGTGGAAAGTGTATTTGTGTGTGTGTAAGCTTATGTTTATCTCTGCACCGCCTTTGGTTCCCTTTGATTTCCCTTAAGCCTTATGTCTTTTGTCATGTTCTGGTCTTCTGAATGCTTGCTTATGAGTGTCATTTGTTTTCTCCCCCTGCCCCGCTCCCTCCCTGCCTCCTCCCCCATTTCTCCTTTATTTGCATGCTGTTCCTCCTGTTCCACACCTCCCTCCTCAACTGCCATGTCCTCTCCTTGTGTGCTCAGACACTGCGCCCAGCACTGAACCTGCAGCTCATGGTTGGTATCTCTACTTTCCTCTTTATGTCTCTTTTTATTTTATTTTTAACTTGTGTCCTTTCTCTGCAGCATGCCTACTTTTACTATTGCACAGTTGACAGTTGTGCCAGGCTGCCCAGCCTGGAAATGTCAGCTGTGTGCCTGGTGTCAGTCATTTATTGATCCAGCTGACCCGTCTTTTGAGGCCACAGAGCACAACAGTCAGGCGACATTTTACTTTTGTTGCATTAATAGTTTATATCACTTAGTGTCTCTGCATAGCATAAACAGTTTTTTTTTTGAAAGGTCCCATATTAGGCTCATTAGGCTCATCCCAAAAGAAAAAGAAAAAAAAGCCCAGTCTGCCCAGTGTGCATCTCTGCACTGACATTGCAGCCAGGGCATGACTGTAACGGCACCTACCTACAGTATACAGTATAGTTGTGACATCACAGCTTTCATAGAGGTCCTGGCGGCTCGTTTAAAGACTTAGTTTCTGACGGGCGGTGTGCATTTCTCTGTGGATTGAGTGTTTTGATACTTTCACAGTATTTATGTAGCAAATAGACCTGCTTTGTAATCAAAAAGACATGGAGATCTCACTTTTACAATATGGGACCTTTAAGAAAAAAGCTTCTCATTCTTCTCGCTGGAATTGTACTTGTGGTTGCTCCAACCAACCGACTACAGTTTCCCTGAAGGTGTCCACAGAGGAATAAAACCCACTCCGAGGCCAGGACTGATTATATCAACAGCATGAGATGATTCTGTGTGGAGGCAAGAATAGACCTCATTTACTCAGTTTCATTAATTTAAAATGAAGATGATACGCATCATTTTCTCATTTTGCCTAATTTGCATCCCCTTTTTTCATTATTTTGTGGCAGCAGTTTCACAATTTGTGTGAACAAATTCATGAATGCGGAGACACAAACTTTCTGTTAAGCATGTGCTCAGTTTTCTTCCACCAGGAAGTTTTAGGCCTTGTCTACACATATATGGATATTTTTTGAAAACTGTTTGTCAACACAACCTTTTTACAAAATATCGCCGTCCACACTAGAACGCAGAAACGGCTCCAAACGCTCGACGGGTCAGTAGGTGGCGATAAAGGCTACGTCAACGATACATCAAATACCAGAGAAGAAGATTCTGAGCATGCGTAGCTTTTTTTCCTTTGCCTATTAACAAATCAAACAATAGCTAATTATTTCTTTCTTTAGACATATTTGATATCTATTTATTTAACATCTTTCTGGTACACGGCCCAAGGTGCTGTAGAGAAACGTGTGTGGACGGATGACGAGGTGGAGTTGCTGCTTAGCGTACAGCTTATCAGTAGCCGTTGTTGTTGATTCTGACCATAAACAAAGCAACAATGGGCATGCGCAAGTTTCCCAAACGCTCCGTTTTACATGTCTACACGGATACACAGAAACCGCACTTTTGAAAAATCTGCACCTTATAAGGCGTTTTCAAAAATTCCCCCCCCCCCCATGCTGCCATTTTTTTAATTAAAATGACCGGTCTCTCACTCAACACACATTTTGATTCCTCAACAATACAAATGTGTTCCCTAACATTTAAAATAAACAATTTAAGGAATATGCATCTGTCTCATTGATGCATATTTGGGAGATGTTATAATGCATATTCGGTAAATACTGTATGTTTTCAGGAGTTTCTTGATTTAGAGGAGCAGGTTTGAATGGCCAGGGTCAACTTGAGATATTTAACTTGAATTTGAAAGAAAAAAAGATGTTAAGATTTCTGGCCTTGGATCTAGCATCTTGCCCTCTTAAATTGCATGAGATTGATGCATTTAAATGTTAAATGCCTCCAGACCACCATAGAGGATTTGGAATTCCCCCACCATAGTTTCACAAAATAGGGGCCAACAAACAACATTCTGCATAGAGCCACAAAAAAGCTAACAGCCCTTCTTAAAACTCTGTTTGCGTGTGGACGAGAGGCCAAAACGTAGAGGAAAATATCAATCTTCGAAGATATCTATATGTGTAGACAGGACCTTAAACTGACCTCACTCACTTGCTATAATCATCAAAATAGGGGCTTGTGCGGCATATAATGAGCCATGGGCCCCCATTAACCCCCTGTTTGTGGTTATTTAGTTAAACAGATTTATATTTAGGAATATGCATCACACACAGTTTCATAGACAAAACAAAGGCACTCGTCAAATTACCACAAACCAAGAAGAAGCCCCTGAAGGGAATCCAGCCTTGCTTGCCATAAAAAGTTACATTTACACAGTACATGATTTTATTCGTTAGTTTCTTTCAGTTTCTTTTCAATAGATGGTCAGATTTTATCAAAATAAAAGATAGGGCCGGATGGGCTCAGGGCTTGCTGAGGCGTTAGGTCGGTGTAAACAACTCAAGTGTCTCACAGAAATCAGAAGCAGCCATCTTATCTCTTTAAATGATAAAGTAAAGTTTGATGATTCACACTTCCCAAGCGGATCACTTTAAATGTAAAAGTGGTAGAGACATTTGAGATGGGCAGGTTTGTGCTCTCCTAATGCAATTTGAATTTTTAGTTTTTATAAATTTATGGCATGAGTCATAGTACTCCATTTTGCAATTTAAGCTTGAGTGCCTGAGTGAGGGATCCATTTAATTTTACAGTCAGTAGCCAATCTTCTGTGATGTTGTTAACATTATGTACCCCAAAAACAATGTTATAATTGTAGAGAAATACAGATCAGTATTATATAGATACTTTACTGCATAAGAAGTGTTTTATTTTGAACTATGTTTAAATGTCATGCGTATAGAATTGATTTCTTCAGATACATCAAGGTAAATTTAAGATGAGCTGATTATGACAGGCATTTCACCTTTCCACTGCCCGTGCAGTACAAGTTAGTGAGTGTTAAATATGCTGACAGATCTTTCCATCAGAGGGTGCTTTGCCACCATGCTGAGTGTGCACGCAGTTTTACTATGCGATGGATGATTATAACTGACGTCTTGGTTGCTATCACCATCATTTTGAATTCCAAATAAATTCAATATGAATAATTTCATAAAGACTGTCCTCCACTGAAAAACGACACCATAGGTCGTTTGTACAAGCAGTAATTATGACCCATATTTACGTTTCTTGTGAGCCGGTGCCCTCTAGTGGTCGTAGTAATTGTAACGAGAGAAAAGCAGGAAGTAATTTAACGTAATATTAAGACAGACAAAGACCATTTAGGGCAGGACTTCGACCCAGGAGACCAGCGTTAGTGTCCGGTTTGAAAATAAAAGTAAACAGTTATTTTAACGTAACGGAACTACATCACGTTCTGCATCACGTGCGTAATTACGTCATGTATGTACTCACAGAAGTGATGCACCAGAACAACTGTACTGTTTTTAACCCAAACCACGATCTTTTTCTATCCCTAACCAAGTAGTTTTGT